>CALNHX010007759.1:0-69562 GCA_940337035.1 Agriotes lineatus | reverse complement strand
AATTTGCAGGAATTTGGCTTTGTATCGTGCATAAATAGCTATACCAGGGTGCAGGAAGGATCAAAAAGTTGCTTAGATCATATTTTTCAAAAAAGTAAAGTTGATTCACGATTACTGATCATTTTACAATAATATTGAAATTAGATCTTTATTCTGAAGCTACGGATAAAGCTGAACTCATAAAAATTGACAATAACATATTTATGGACAATGACATTAATAGAATAACAAAAAAAATATAGGAAAATTAAAATATTTAATAAATTACTGTACTGAAGTAAAGGAGAGGAAAGTGGGGTATATTGGAAGAAAACCAAGGATAACGAAAGAGTTAATTACTTCAATTTAAAAAAAGGATGATTTGTTTCAAAAGTAAAATAAAAGAGGGGATTTAAATATTTTACAAGAGTATAAAAATTACAGAAATAAAATAAATCGTTTGATTATAAAAGCAAAAAGATTATATTATGAAAATAAAGAAGGAAAAAGAGAATTTGGATGAGAAGGTGATATGGAATGTGGTAAATCAATCATTAGGTGTAAATAAAAGTCAAGCTGTTTTTAAATCAATTAAAGGTGACAAAAATACAATAATTACAAATAAAACATAATTTGCAGATAAATTTAACAATTACTATACAAAAATTGCTGAAAAAATAACCAATCAAATTAAGACTTCAAAAAGGAATAATAAGTTTATAACCCAAAATGTATGTACTAACGCCTGGTATTGATGGAATAACAGTGGATACGTTACATCGAATTGATAACCATGTAGCACCACATCTGGTATTTATAATAAATAAAATATTTCAAACAGGTAATTGTCCAGAACACTTTAAAATTTCAATTGTAAAACCATTATATAAATCCGGAAATAAAGAGCTAAATGAAAATTACCGACCGATTTCTTTAATATCTAATTTCGCAAAAGTATTAGAGAAAATTTTGAAAAAAAGAGTAATGCATTTTATAAACAATAACAATTTACTTTCCGGAATAATCTAAGTACACAAAATGCAATAGCTAAATTCTCCAAAATAATACATCAAAACCTAGATAGCAGTAAACCAACCCTTGCAGTTTTCCTTGATTTAGCTAAAGCCTTTGATCCTATTAGTCATGCAAAACTTTTAGAAAAACTGGAAAGTATGGGAATTAGAGGCGTAGCGAATCTGCTTAGTAAAAGTTATTTAGAAAACAGGAAACAGTTCGTAGAGATTGATGAAGTTTTAAGTGATAAATTAAGTATTACATATGGTGTGCCACAAGGGACAGTACTTGGACCGATTTTATTTATATTATATTTAAATGGTCTTTTAAAAATAGAATTCAAGGGAAAGTTGTTATCTTATGCTGATGATACTGTAATTATTTATGAATCAGATAACTGGAAAGCTTTATTAAAAAATGGGGAAACAGAACTACAGGATACAAAAAACTGAATGGACGAAAATCTATTACCAATCAATATAAAAAAACAAAATGTATACCTTTTGCATGTTACAACACCGGCTTACCACTATTTAATCCAATAAAAATACATAAAATTGACTGTACAGTTAAAACATGTAATTGTAACATGACCATACTAGTGGAGTTGCTTAATTCGAAGTTTCTTAAGAATCGTTCAGATTCTGATACTAACCTGAAATTGGGTGAACATGACAGTTTTTTTAAGACGAACAAAATGGGATATAGTGCCACTAAAAAAAAGTTGGTTCAGCCGTTATAACCTCAAAATCTTCAGAAATCGACATTATCTCGAAAACGGCAAATTGTATTAATATTTTTATTATTACACAAATTAAAGTAAATTAAATTTTCTACAAAAATCGTGAAATGAGTTTTTTGTGACTCCATTAGTTTTCTCAGTGGCGGGGAAATAATATATTTATAGCTGCAATATAATTTTATTTTTAATAAAAAATACCTAAATACATTTTTTAAACTTTATTTTAACTAAATATTTCTACTTTTCTGATTTTTTAAATAAAATAGCAATGAAAGGAATGCCTAAAAGTTAAAATTCTCAGTCACTGTCGGTTTCACACCAGTCTCCATCACATAAACACAGTACCGTAAATTTTAACTCTGCACAAGCGCATATTTTTTTTTACTGCATATAACTCGAAATTTACAAGAAACCAGCTCCTGACACGCTGAAGTAACTTCTGGAGATGTGGTCCAAAGAGGCTGGTAAACTCCATCTTCCAGTTGCCATCCCCTAGAATCAGAATCTGGATGATTTGGGTTTGAAATCAAACACTTTCCCCATATAAAAGCTCCCTGGAAAACTGCACGCTTTACGTGCTGACCAAGAGCTTCTTTTGTCGGCGGTAGTGATTGAAGCGGTCTTTGATTTCTATTGAAAAGATGTTTCCTTGACTCAACTATATCACATGTAGTGCTTGATTTGTCATACAATAGTATCACGAAACGTTCAATAATCCACTTCAAGTTTCGTATTTATTTGTAGTAAAGCTTCGGTTAGGTTGTCGAAACTATTCCAAATTCCCCAAGCTGTTCGTTTGCCTTTGCCCAGAAATGACGAGGTAGCGTCACATCCTGTTAGAGCGTGAAACAGTGGTAACGAAAGCGATTTCCTGGGACAAATTCATTTAGCAATTTCATGTGCATTTAGGTAATAATAGTTTTTACCTGTTCCAAATACAATCCATAAGTATTTTAGATTCAATTGATAGAACGCAGCTACTGCTCACGTAGAGTATAATTCTAACGTCAGCTTCTTCATGCGAACAAGGAGAAATCCAGGTTAAGTCACGACTATCAGCAGTAGAATGAGCCAGCCTCCCTGCTGTAACAACCAATTCTTTGTCCGTTTTGGTTTTTAATAACTCTGTGCTAAGAAAGGAGAAGAGCTCTTCTTTATTCTCATCCACTCTGAGAAACGTCTGCTATTGAATGAGAAGAGGGGTTGAAGGGGTGAGTGATATCTGGTACCAACCCCACGTGCTTGTCGTGTATGTGGTTTAATGCTATTGGATTGGTAAATATCCCAAATAATGTAAATTCTTTCACTAACGTCAAGTTGTCGGTAAACATATGGAAGGAATACATTGTTGAAGTAATCTTGAAATGTCTTAGAATTACCAGGTTTCAACATTTGTACTATAACTGGACCATCAAATATTCCGGCACTATAAACAGGTGATTTGGTTACAGTTTCTACTTTCTCCATCAAACAAGAAATCCGATCCGATTTTGAACAGTGTCTTATGTGTCCATTATCGGATAGTGACGGCGGGTGTGGTTGGTTTTCATGACTGCAAAATGTATTAAAATCTCCACTCCTATTCTGGCATGCAATGTACACCCTACCAAATAGTTGCACATCATTCTTGATGACTTTTAACTTGCTATAATTTTTGGGCGCTTTTGGTGGTTTGAAATCAAACAGAGGAAATTTGTTTTTGCGAATTACATCAGAAACTGTTTGTTTCTGGTCGATGAGTCGGTCTTCCATAAATCGTTGATAATCCTGTCTCCCCTTGTTCTCAACATTGAGTTTTGTGTGTGAATTCTTTAGCTGCCATAACTTTAGATACGAGTGAGACTAGTTCGCTACATTCGCTGCTGAAAAAGTTACCAAGTTCGTCAAATACTTTGACAGCATTAGTGATATGTACTCTAAAACTGTTTTGAGCAGTGGCAAATGCTTCATGATGGTTATGTTTAGTATATATTTTCTTCTTTCAGCTCAAACTCGTTAATAACTCGTGAAAGTTCTGGTCCCCCAAGCATCCACCGTCTCAGAGCGTTAGGATTTTCCGTTAAACCTATTGCCCCGCCATCACTTTTAACAATATTATTGTTCTGTTCGGGTGCCTGAACAATCGCCATTGACGAAAAACTTAGATTACTCTTTTGTACAGTGAACTTGCCCAATTCAAAGCTTCAGCAACTTTAAGATTGGATTCATGAAGCAGTTTCATGTCACGAATATGAACACTTACCCATCTGGCATAGTTTATTCTATCCAGAGAAAAGAACCATGGAGCGAACAGTTTCAGAGCTTTACAAACGTATAATTTTTATGTATCATATTACTCAGAACAATAATACTGTCGGAAGCGTACTAAACGATCTACGCGACATCATATTAAAGAATGCTTGACAATCGTACCGCTATTTGGCCTAATTGTAGGACAACCGTTTGGTCTATGACAAAAAAGTATAAATGTTATTTTGTAGTGAATCTTGTGTTCTTCAATTTTACTTAGGGCTTTTGTGCCATAAGTACACAATTTTCAAGATAATCGCAAAAAACTGTCCTCAAACTTATTTTTTTCAAGATGGCCGCCGAAGATTAATTTTTTTCGCTTGGCACTATATCACACTTTGTTCGCCAAGAAAACCTTTACCTCTGTGCCAAATTTCATGTTAGTATCACAAAGTGAACGATTGTTATGCTTAGCAACTCCACTATACAGAGAACGGAAACAATTAAGTATTTAGGAATTACTATGGATCGTAATATGAAATGGGATAAGCATATACATTCTCAAAATATCAAAGATTTGTGGATAATGATAAATGGGCTAAAATTGTAATCTTTCGGAAATAATGGGCAGTGAACATGGCTAATAGGTACCGAAGTAGATGAGAAAGACGCCACGAGGGCAGAAACTCCCCATCTTTTTTCACCCTTCTAGAATCTAGAGACATAATTTGGACAGCTTCAGGCTCGATTGAAGGGGGGGGGGGGGCGATAAAGATTGGCCAAATAGAGACACCTAGTGTTGAAGTAACGCCAATTTTCTCTTTTTAGCGAGCATTAAATCATAAATGGTCACAATACAGGTGTTATATTTTAAGTCACTCTGAACTCTTACTAACCATTTGTAGATCAGTTGTAGGTTAGAGATTTGGTGGAACCAAATAACACATTTTTTAAAATATGAAGTTGAAACGCCAAGGTTGTTACGTTTAGATTGCGATTTTACGTTATTTTTTAGATTAAACAAAGTAAATTGAATTTTCTTTTCAGGTCAACTACCCGGTTTACTTTAAGTAGGTAGATCTTCCTGAAATTTTGTATACGGCCATAATTTATCATCCTGAACAACTTTCCTTGGTAAAATGTTGCAGTATCATAAACATAAAGGGTAGTTTACCAAAAGAAAATTGTTTTCGCTTCACTGTCAAGGCCGACTTAATATTCTTAAAATTCTCTTCAGATCAAACAGGACCTAATCCCGCAATCTTAAAATAAAATTCAAAAACTTTTATTCCATCTCACCTTTTGTAACATCAGTGCACCTTAAATTTTGGTGTAGATTTAGTACTCTACGTTAACCTATGTTAGCAAATAATCACCTGTACTTTGTACGATATGATACCGAATTCGTGATTATTATAGTGTGATAGCAGCATTGTGGTTTTGTTATTGTTACTGTTACCTGTGCTTGTTTGAGCTTTTCTTTCAGAATATTTATGCTACTCGAGTTTACGAATTCTCGGTAATACCTGGATACACTTGTTGTTGGTGCTAATTTTTGTTTTCTTTTATTATTTAACTCTTAGTGCTTACGTCCTACTGTAATCCGTATCCCTGAATTAGTCGGCCGGCAATTGCATCCACGTAGTCATTGCTGTTATAGTTTGAAAGATTTAGAAGTCGAATCACTTGAAGCTAAGGTTAAAGGGAATTCAATAACCGGACACATTAAGATAAGAACTGTACTGTATTGAACTCTAAAAGTAAATCTGTTTCGCTGTGGAAAAATTGTTGCTTTTACATGTACCAACTGCCCAAACTTAGACATATTTTGATTAAAATTACAATAATATTGTAAACTCTTAACATCATTGTTATTTATTTTTCTTAATACTGTATCGTTATTCCTAACAGCGGCCATCTATTAAAAATAATAACAGCCGCCGGCCGTTAAGAAGTAGGTGTTTTTAAAAAATTACATCATTCATAACGGCCGCTGGCCGTTAAGGATTATAACGGCCGCCTGCCTTTAAGGACCACCTAATATTTAAATTACGATTAATAAATTGTTCTTCAAATGAACACATTTTTATTGCGAAAGTTCTTGAACGACACACGGCCGATAACGGACTTGGAGGCTATCGCCTCGGATTATAAAATTCAACAGCGTCCGTTATTTGCTATATATCTGCCTAATAACGCTAATAACTAATTCAAAAACCAATTTTCATTGGTCAGCCTTAATTTTATAACAAATTAAAGCAAATATTCGGTAGGTATTTAAATATTTATAATTCATTAACTTCAAAGCATTATAATTACAAATGAACTGCAAGCTTAAGCTAATACTGCATGTATTCCTACAAGCCTTTGCACTGAAGTCGTCAAGATATGATTGTATGTAACAAATCGCTTTCTAACTATTCTTATTAGATAGTAAATACAACAAAACGTGCAATGCCTGACCTTCATATCGGGTCTTGAACTGCATTTTCATCACTTGATCTAATAAGCTGTGCTACTTCACCACGCTAATTTATGGCGCACGCTTTGCAAGGCCAAATTAATCTTCCGTATTTGTATAAAACATACTTGGCTAATTCTAGCAGTTATTCGGCTTTACACGGCATACTTTTTATAATTCATTTAAAACTACTTACAGATTAACTGATTATGTTTAAATAATAACTTTCATGTGGTATAGCACTTGAAAGCAAAATGCTTTTTACTGTGCTTTTATTGGAAAGTACAAAAGTAAAATTTAGATAACATCTTGTAGGCGCAATATCGTAACTACTGTACGAGTTCCTACTAGAATTTTCTAAAATCAGTAAGCAGGCCACAGCTCCTTAATTAAGCGGTATTTTCTCTTAAACACAGTGACATTAAAATTAAATTGTTTAATTGTGGAGTAATTTTCAAGGCAAACCAATTGCCACCGTTTACACTGTTTCCGGTAGGAAGATGTATACAATAATAAAATAGAAAGGATGGTTACTAATAGTGACCAATGAGGGAACAATTGTTGGCACAAATAGAGTTATTAATAAGAAGCTGCTTCCACTTCCGTGTTTGCCTCAAACTTGTTTTTATGTTCTCCATTGTTCTATAAAAAAGTATATTGATAGAAACAGCGTTATTCACAATGAAGCGTTAGATAATTAAAATTATTGAAAACATGTCTCGTTCAACTGTCATTTGCAAATTTGAAATTCTACTAGCTTACTTAGCTATTTAGTATTTGGTAAAACAACTTTTGCGTCTACATCAAAAGTTGACAATTCCTTGAAACCTATTGAGATTGAAGAAGTGTATTTGGGAAATTAGAACCCATTAAAATAAAAGGCAGTTTTTATTTGATCTTACTTCAGTATCGGAATAATCGGACCAAGCGCTATTTCAGGTTGTTCCCTATTTACATCTTTAGTCCTAAGAAATTAATTTAAACTGAGAATTTGTTCTTGATGTATAACCCTTCTACAATTCCAAAAGCGAAATTTACTTTGTAAAGATTTTTGCTTCCCCGAGCAAGCTGTGGGGAAGTATTCATGCGATCCTTTAATTACATTGTAATTTATAACCGCCAAAATGTTGGTTATGCGATTGGTTCCAGTTTTCTGTTTTATAAGATACAGCACCTCGTGAATTCAACTTCAAATAGTTCCTTGGGTTTGCTGTCATTATATTGCTTCTGACGCCGTTTACAAACAACAAAAGTATAGTACTATCACACAGCAACACATAATTATACACAAATTTAAGTTTTAAAATCGTAGGGACACAATATTAAAAAATGAAATAATAAAAAAGTTTCCTCCAAACGTACATATTAATTTATAATAAAATATAGTTTTCCTGAAGACCAACACATTTGGCATTGGCCATGGCTGTGCAGATTTTTGGTTCGCTGACATATAAATAAAAGGAGTGCGAAGTAAAATAACCAAAAATAATTTGATACTCAAATGTATACAAGTATATACAACCATAGTAACGCTAACTCGACTGCCGATGAATTGAGAAAGATAATGTTTTGTTTTGTGAACAATGAGTAGTCACAAATGCTGGTATTCTTTGAGGGATTCCAGCAAGCTGTTTGCAAGGCCCTAAATCCCGGATGTTGGTATCCTTTAAGTTAATACGATAGTCCGCAAGCTAGTGCAAGGCTGTCGCTACAGCAACATATCCAGTTATACAAATATTAATAAAAAAAGCTCACCCTGATTATATCCATATCGATTAGATCGCTGTAAAGAATTTAAGGATGTTTGTATTCCAATACAGAAATCTTGCACATGCTGAAAATTAAAGCGTGTACATTAGTAAATTTCTAAATTCATAATGGTTCTATTAAACATATTACAGTTAAACGAGTCAGTGCTCTGGGTTTAACAAAACTGAACTAGTACATTTTAAAAACTCTTCTCAAGAAATAAATGTGGAAAAATTAACTCTGTCTGATCACAACCTCGATAATACATAGTTACATAGTCAATACATGTTGACTTTGAAAAACTTCTGCAAAAATCCTAATATATTCTATAGTTTCTTAAGCCAGAGAGACTATATTTTCTTTAGTACGACACTATAATATAATAAACAATGCAATAGACTTTACCACAACATGTTGAAATCATAATTTTTCGCAAGTAAAAATCTCCTGCAAAATAGAGTTCTTTAAAATGGTTGTTTCAACTCGTAAATTCACCATATTCTATTTGAAATAACTATGTACGGTATTTTCTAGTAACTGTGAGTTGGGCTAAAGGAGACACGTAAATAAACTATCTTGGAGTAAAGAGTCTTACTAGGTGATGGAATGTTGTCACCAATAGTCATTTAACTATTACTACCTTTTACGATAAAAGAAGTATTGGATTCACCCCAAAAATTCGAAATTGAGTTTTCAACAGATCTGTACGTGTTAGAGTCCCTTGAACCCAAAAAACATTGTTCATTGGTCTGTGTGTCTGTGTGTGTGTCTGTCAGTCTGTGAACAGAATATCTCAAAAACGAAACGAGGTATGGCGTTGAAACTTCATATATAAGTTTTGTGTACTATGTACATGCGACAGCAAGCTTTTGAAGAAAATCGCATAACCAATTACTCTTGTAATTTTTCAGTTTTTTTCGATTTTTTAAAAAAACGGCTTTAAAGATTTTTTTCCAACTTGACATTTTTATTACATTTTAATGTGTATTGATGTGAGATTTCCATTTGAATACTTCTTAAATTGGTTTCTTTTGTTTTTTTTTCTATTTTTTTACTTCCCTCGTTTTAATTAATCCTATTTTAAATAAAACACCCGGTATATTATTACATTTTCGAATTCAGCTTAAAATTTTCTCTTCAACTAACGCACTATTTTGTACCGTTTTTGTAAAATTTATAACTTTTGTAAATTTTTGACAAATGCTTAAAAATTAAAAATCTAATTTTGGCTAATTATAAGATCACTGTAAAAGAAAGTTGTGTGTGTATCACACCAGATTTTTTTTTATTCAAATCGAAATCATGTATGGGTATCTACAAATTAAAGAGAATACATAAAATACAATTTTAATGCATTAAAATTCTTATTGGATAATTTCGATAACACAACAGTGTGCGTGAAAACTTTGTTCGTATCTACTTTTGAAATCAATAAAATTAATAGCCAGGATATTTTTATTTATTTATCAAACCCTTCCGTGTCAGAACGCAAAAGCCTACATGAACATCGTGCAAAGTAATTGTTTTACTGTACAACGAATTAATAAAAAAGTGTATATTTTAATAGATTTTTACGGTGTAATGCCAATTTAAGGCGCCGCAATAAGCTAAAAGGCTTGTTCCGATAGTTCAGTGGAGGAAAGAGGAGTAATTCTATATTTCTATTGGCTCACCGAACGTGAAAAGGGCTGTAGAATCTGAAAAGTTGTGGAAGTTTACCTGCTGATATTAAGTTTAGAACTGAGGTGAAGTTTTCAAAAGAGGCATCGGGAAAACTGGTCTGGCTAAGGCGGAACTTAACTTAATTTATACAATTTTTTTATGATTTGCCTGAAAGTAGAGTTGTCTGTTTCCAGCTTGACACCTAGTTAACAAAGAACTAATTACTAATTTGGAGCAACAGCAGGTGCAGGTGCACTTATGCGCACTGCGATTTAACCTGGTTGGTGACATCACGTTGACTTACCAAAAAAGAAACCTAACTTGGGTGCAATGACCAGTTTACAAAACTTGAAATTTGGCCTTTAACAGCCCTGCAGCTGCACGCACTGAGCTAGCAATTAAACAAGTTATTCTCTGAAAGCGATCGGGAACCATTAGTAATCATAAGTAATTAGCTCATGCACAATTCAAAACAGCTCCTAACATAAATCATAACAATTATCTGAGAACAGTGAAGCAGCATTATTCGGTGCGGGTGAAACGGAATACTAGCTCCAGGGTAGACGTTAGAACGGAAGCGTTACAGATTGGTAAATTCGAAGTGATTGGGCGGCTGTGGAAATTCAAACGTATGAATAATATGTTGGCGACACGGTAAGTCTATGTCAAATTCGAGCTTAGCAGGTTAGGTTTTGCGTCAGTCTTTGTCAAAACTGACGAAAAACCTAACCTGATAACCTGGAATTTGACATAGACTTACACTGCCACCAACATATTATTCAGCAGTTGCCCAGCAACACTTTCCGACCTTGTGATGTAAGGTTCCACTTTCCGGACTCAAATTAATGACGTAAAGTCATATTTTCCGGATAGTATGAAATGAAATACATTTGTATCGTACAAAAAACGTCATAAGCATCACGAACGTTAAGGAATTACCGATCTCAGACAATAATTGGAGACGTCGCTTCTCTCCTCCTCCAAACAATTGTCTTCGATCGGTAAAATGTCCTTACCGTTCTTAATAGTTAATATACTATTAACGTAATGATTTCATGTAATAAGATAAGTACTTCTTGTTTAACAGTTGTGTTGCTTAGTGACAAATAGCGCCAGTTTTTACAGTTTAAATAATACTACCTCGTAGCGCCAAGGTTGTTCTGTTAAAACTGACACGATTTATCAGAAAACAGGAAATTTTAATGATATAATCCAGTATATGTAAAGATCGAATCACATTCGATCATATTATTATTTGAACATTTACTATGCGTTACTGTAGATACTATCCAGTAGTATTTTGTTTCTTGAATTATTATTTTGTTTGTATGTACTAGGTACTAGGCAAATCTAGAAATGCCGTAGTATAATCCATTGGTGTCACTTAATATTAATGCCGAATACATGTCTCAAAGTGTATGATTGATTGCGTAATATAACTATGAGGGGCTTTTATAATTATAAGTTAATTCAATAAAACAGAAAGTCATCAATTTCGATTTTGGCTGATATCTAGAAAATTGTTCACTTTATAGCAAAAATCGATAATAATATGTTAATAAAAAAATTGTAGGGTATTAAAAGTTCTATTAGATGGTATGACAATTGCATTTCTACTAGATCAGGGCTAGGCGCTGTGATGCCCAACTTTTGTTTTTATGGTTGCCGTATTGGATTTACCTACTTTCCGATGCAGTATTGTTGTCCAATTACAGTGATGTAGTATGTATGATAGTTTAGTTTTATATTTTAGCAAAAATTCCAAATGATTCATTGTGAAGAGCGGATTTGAAATAAAACATTTTACATCTTTAATCCAGTATCAGCTTAGTTTGACTCTGCAAAAGGTCGGGTAGTTTTCATTTTTAGATATGTTTAGGAGATCAGGGTTTTTATAGCAAGTTCAAGTTTTGTAACTTTTCAAGCCGTCGCTCACGCCACCATCTTTAAAAAATAGAGTTTAAAATCGGTTTTTCCGCATAACGTCGTTACCAGTACATAGTACATTCTAGGAGAAAAATAGTTGTCATTAGTATTGTAAAAAACATAATTTCCTACTACTTTTGTTTGAAACATTTTCTTGTGAGTGAAATAAATAACGAGCTGCAGCCTGTAAGGTAGATAGGATTAATGAAAATTTCAACAGTGCTCTGTTTTAAGCTGATTTTTTTATGATTATTGTTTATTAGTTACATATTGACTGTTTCCATACCTAGCTAGTTGATCTTAGCTCGCTTCTATACCACCATGAGGTAGACTTCACAGACTTTTTCATTGCCATACCATACTTGTATTTGGTGGTACGTGCTCAACGCACGATATTGCGCAGCATCCCTCGTTTGTGGAAAAGTATCAAGAATGCACTTGCATTTCGTGATAGAAATTGTAAAATATTGGTAGCGCAATAATCCAATTTTTCATTTTCTATGCTTGACTTAACATGTGCGGGGTGTATATACGTCCGGGGTATACATAGTAAGAACTGAGATGCCGCTGAATGGCTGAGTTGCACGTAGTCTCCAAGATATTACATATTAAGGTCTTATTGAAGAATACATTTGATTCTACAAGATCCTTTTGAACATCTTTGGTCAGAGTAATAAGCTCTTCATCAACGCTTTCAATCCATCTAAACTGTTGTGGAAACTTTTTTGCCTCCTCTTCTCTGTTCTTCATAATAAGAAAGTGTGGAGACTCTGGCATTGGAAGCATCAAACATTTTTTCGGGATCTGCGTCCTGTTCTTTAAATATTTTAGCAAGTATTAATAAATTTTGTTTTTTCTTAGTTGAAGAGAACGTAAAAATAAAATGATCTGGGCTGCTTTTTAATAATTTAAATATTTAGCCGAGTACAGTTTGGCTGCATTGTTACCTCTCCCTGGTTTGCGAAAGTAGATATTTCATTGAATGGGTGCTAATCGTGCCACTAGAACCAGAAGATCGATGTCTTCGTCGTTGATGACAACATCAACTGCTATGGAGATGGAAATGGCAGTGTTAACGATCAACAGGTCAGCATCTTCAGTAGGCTGTTTGACTAATATACTTGACTCTTCACACATTATGAAACCTTTCCGTGAAAACAAGAAAACAAGGGATAACTTTCAATATGCAATTAATAAACAACAATCATGAAAAAATCACCTGAAATCGCTTTAAATTAAGTTAGTTTCAAGCGAGTTTCTCACAGATAGTTCTAGAAAACCAACTGCTGAGTAGGACACTCAAAAAGCATAAATATAGGCCATTTGAAATTCACGTTACACAAGTTCTTCATCTTGGAGATAGTGGCAGGCAGGTAGCTTTCTGTAGGTTTCTGATAAAGCAGTTATAGAAAAATACAAATATTCTTAATAACGTGATATGAACTGCTCACATTAATATAAATTCACCAGTTCATAAGTGGCGGAAGTAAACATATGTAATCTGTTGAAAATTCTCGTCAACATCAGTAACAAGCTAGACATCGCAATGCATGTCTTTAATAAAGTTATTTTTGAATCGCAACCCAGTGACTAATTATAATTGTTTCTTTGAAAAATTGTACTGTTGTTAAGGTAGCCCTATGTGTTATACTTTTGATTGAGATTTATCTTCTATTTTCCGGGATGTTCCTTAAGTTATTTTTTGTTGGAAAACACAGAAGTTTCTGTAGTTTATTGTAATCATTTCAACATATTTTGGCAAATTTATTGTAACAATAGTTTATAGTACTCACAGTTAGGTAAGGTCAATGTTCTCTTTTGGTAACTATGAGAATATTTGAAAGTCTCCTCGCAATGGTTCGTTTTTTAATTGACTAGGCAGAAATAACCTCTAAAAATCATATTAACTAATCCTTACTTTTAACGAAGTTGATAGATCAATAGATTACAATCTTTTCCAAACTATCTAAACGCAAGTATTGGTTGGTTTCTCAACTCGAAGAGTGACTCACATAACAATTATATCCGCTATTCAAGGATTATACGAGTATATTGTACCAACACATGCATAATTTTGAAATAGTACCTCTTAAACATAATTGCGAGTGCTTTTTTCTAAATATGGCCGGAAACGTGCTAATTAACAGACAGTCCTCATTATGCTTAAAATGCGGTTATGTAACGACTAAGTCCGTCTTGGCTGTGGCCCACTTTGGAGAGTATATCTCAACAAAAGGGTATTATGTTCCACAAAATAGCGAGCTTAGTGCTCAGAAAATCTTATAGAAATTCAGTTAATGCCTGGGTGGTAAGAACTTGTTCGAAATAATCTCCGTTAGCATTTAAATCGGGCAAAACAATAACGAGGATGCTTCTTTAATTTCGTTGCTAATGCTGAGTTATGCGGTATTTTTATTGTTTCCACGAGATTAATGCCCAAGTATCCACAGTAAAACTTGATTTGATATGAACTTATACGTACGCACATACGCATACACGTGCACGCTTTTGCTTTCAATGTATTCCTGCTTTGCACTCAAATCACCAATCATTTATTTACAAGTTTTGCATCATTAGCACGTAGGTTGAAAGATAGTATCAAAGCCGGAGCCCTCGGAACGCGTTGAGTAAATGGATTAAAAATAAAATCTCTCAGACGTCAATGATAGCAACCTAAGAGGCAATTATAGGCTTTCCCTTGTGTACAATAATATCAAATTAGGAAGTCGATAGAAGCAGGGCGTTAATGCAACTTAAACACAGATCGTCTTTAAAGAGCAACCTATTTAATACAATAGAATATGAATGCCCAAATTGCTATTTTACTGTCAAATATGCGTTATTGAAAATATCTCGAACTCAATGCTTTTCTACCGTCAATGGAAACCAAGTCAATAGCAATTTATTGTTTGAGATTTTATTATGAGAATATCGCTTATGGGTGAGATTTCCTTTGAAGCTGAGTTACAATTGGCATATAATTCTAAATCGAGATCTTATCTTGGAGCAGAGTTAAGGGGGACTTTGGTTTGTGTTTGGAGATGAAGTTCTATCTCAGAACACATATATGGAAAAAATACTGTCGTTTGTAAGGGTTAAAACGACATTTACGACAACGCACCATCTGATAACGGTATATACGAAAAGCCACGAAAAAGTTAGACGACTAGCGCGTACAATATCTCACGAAATCGGGAACGTAACTTACATAGAACCGCTGCCCAGCCCATAACAAGAGTGCCGACTAGGCTGCAGTGAAGCGATCGGTGGGCCAACACGAGATAACACAAGCAAGGGCCGAATGAACGGTAAACAGATCTAAATTGATTGAGGCCACCACAATTCCTGCACGAGAAAAGTATGCATAGGTAAACCCACCGTGGAAAAGGAAAGCATAGGAATCCACCTTTTGACTTTAAACTTGGCAGTAATCTGGGCAGCAAGCCGGTTCAGCAACAACGGACCTACCTCTTTTAAATCTACTTGGACAACTGGCCAAACTCCTCTTACAAATGTAAAAATATAAACACACAAATCGCATGCACAATAGCAAAGCAAACCACAGTTAAATTAACATGACATGTATACACTACAACGGAAGAGGAGACTTTATCTCTTTTGATAAAAACTCACCTACCCGGAGCAGTGGAACAACCTGCTCTGGCTGAACCCAATCATACCCCTAGGAGGGAAGACTGGGAAACAGCTAAGAGAATAGTCAGCAAAGAAAGGATTAGATGGGCAACTAGCCTCTTCAGTCCTTTCAAATCTGCTGGAAACGACGGCATACAACCCGTAATGCTGCAGAAAGGGATAGATATACTGCTGAACCCACTCAAAGACATGTTCCAAGCAAGTCTTGCCTTAGGCTACATTCCCCAAGCCTGGAGAGTGAGTAAAGTAGTATTTATCCCTAAGCCTGGTAAGAGCAGCTATGCAGAAGCTAAATCTTACAGACCTATCAGCCTAACGTCATTCCTCCTTAAAACGTTGAAAAGATTAGTAGACAGATACTGGAGGGAGGAAGCCCTAACTTCACTTCCGATTCGCAAATATCAACATGCTTACCAAACAGGGAAGTCATGTGAAACCGCCCTACACCAACTAGTAGGGAAAATTGAGAAAACCTTGGAGTACAAGGAGTACGCAGTCAGAGCATTTCTAGACATAGAAGGTGCCTTCGACAACACCTCCTACCACTGTATTGAAAGAGCAATGACAAACCATCAGATTGATAACACCACGATAAGATGGACTATGGCAATGCTCAACACTAGAGTTGTAAAAGTCAAGTTATTTGACAAGGAGAAGACAGTGAGGGCGACAAGGGGATGTCCACAGGGAGGAGTTCGTTCTCCACTCCTGCGGTGCCTCACAGTTGATGAACTGCTGATCCAACTAAATAACAAAGGCTACTACACTCAAGGATACGTTGATGACATTGTCATACTGATTCAAGGTAAATACCAAAGAACCGTAGACAATGTAATGAAATCAGCACTAAAGATAACCGAAGAGTTGTGTCTAGAGAATAATCTTAGAATTAATCTCAGCAAAGCCACTCTCGTCGCTTTCACTCGTAGAAAGAACATCACAAACAGAATGAACATAAAACTGTTTGAGACAAATGTCAACTGGGAGAACGAGGTTAAGTACTTAGGTCTAACCATTGATTCCAAACTAACTTGGAACTTCCACTTAGACAAAACAATCACCAGGTGCATACAAACAATAGTTATTGGGAAAAGAGCCATAGGTAGTACGTGGGGGCTCAAACCGGAACTGACCCTTTGGCTGTACAAAACCATGGTTCGACCAATAATTTCATATGGAATAATCGCCTGGTGGCTCAAAATAAAACGAGCAACTGCGATCCAGAAAATCAGGAGAATACAATATCTAACTAATCGGTGCATCACTGGAGCCTTTAAAGGCACCTCAGGACAAGCACTGAATGCTATTTTCAATCTGCCACCTCTGCACATATTCTTGGAAGGTGAAGCCAGAATGGCAGCCTACAGATTACAAAGTACTGGTCACTGGATGACCACAGCTAATAATCTAGGACATGGCAAGATCATGTCACACATGAACAACCCAATATTAGAAATGGGTTCTGATCTTATAATCAAAGCCTATGACTTTGAAAAGAACTTTACTGTACACACAAGTTGGAATCCGGACCAACTACCAACTCCAACAAATAAAAACATCATTTTTTACACTGATGGATCTAAGTTTGAAGGGGGTACAGTCTCCGGTGTGTACAGTACCAATCCTAGAACCAACGAAAAAGTCAGTCTAGGAAAGTTTTGTAACATCTTTCAGGCTGAAGTACAAGCTATTAACGTATGCGCAAACATCAGCATAGAAAAGAAGCTGCTCAATCGAGACATACACATTCTCTCAGACAGTCAAGCAGCACTGAAAGCGCTAAATGCTTTCAGTACTTCATCGAGACTGGTCAAGGAATGCAAATCCAAACTTCAAACCTTAAGCCAGGGAAATACAGTAAAATTATGCTGGATCCCAGGTCACCAAGGTATTGAAGGAAACGAAAAAGCGGACAAGCTCGCAAAAGAAGCAGCCCGTAATGCAATGACCGGTCCAGAACCTGGTCTAAGCATTCAGAAAAACCAAGCCCGCTCAGCCATTAATGAATGGGTCAATACCGCACACCAACTAAGGTCGAGAAACTACAATCAAGCAACACATTGCAAAAGATTGCTAAAAACTCCGAATCCACAAACCACCAAAACCCTGTTGAGACTGAACAGAACTCGAATCAAGCAAGTAGTCAGTCTACTAACAGGCACTGGAGCATTCAGAGAATTTATACACAGGATCAATAATTATAGAGATGAACCTGTTTGCAGACTATGCCAAGAGGATGATGAAACAGCCTATCATATCCTCTTTGAATGCCCAGCATTAGAGCGTAAAATACACCAACTCGATTGGAGCCTTAACTCTATTGACAACCGCAAGCTAGTAGGGGACATTGCAAGTCTAGTAAAAGATACGGATGTCGGCCTGCTAACTTGAAAACTCCCGACAGTACAAAAAGCCCAAAGGTCTGACGTGCGCAGGCCAGCAAAAGGCAGTCGTGGAATCTAAATCTAATCTAATCTAAACATGACATGTGTTGACCAAAAATATATGAATCTGGATGTACATCTGAAATATATATACGGCAGTTCGGTAATTGCGCAGCGTGTTAAACTATTGACATAAATTGACATTAATTCTGTAAATCGACTATAATTTCGTAAAACGATGTGAACAGTAAACTCTAGACCAATAGACTATATTAACTGACGGTAAATGAACTCCAAAAGACTGAAACGCAACTATAACGGTTTGATAATTACAAAAAGATGTCGAATGCAAGCTAAATGACTGAGACGTTACAATAACTGTTCGATAATTCGACGCAACACACTATACAGGGTGTAGAAATGCTTTACGCACCATAGGGATTTCAATGGTAATTTCTTCATATGAAAATATTTGCTTCCCTAATTATTTTAGAGCAAACTTGTATAGAAGTTTTTTGTAGAGAAAAAAATTCTGTATCGATTTAAGCCAGAATTTGTCATTTTACATTTCGGAAAACCGAAAATTTAAAGAAACAAATTACCAGTGGTGCATTGAAATTACTAAATCATCTCAAAGCATCAACAAATTAGTTCGCTGTTTATTTGGTTGCCGTTACATTTGACAGATGCAAACAAATAAACAGCAAACTAATTTGTTGATGCTTTGAGATAATTTAGTAATTTCAAGGCACCACTGATTTGTCTAAAAATGGTAAGTTTTTTCTTTAAATTTTCGGTTTTCCGAAATGTAAAATGACAAATGCTGGCATAAATGGATACACAATTTTTTTCTTTACAAAAAACTTCAATACAAGTTTGCTCTAAACTAATTAGGGAAGCAAATATTTTCATATGAAGAAATTACCATTGAAATCCCTATGGTGCGTAAAGCATTTCTACACCCTGTATATATGTTAAACTGCACATAAAACGTTAATAAATGGTACAAACTATACCTGAAGGAGCTTGGTTGTGCGATAACTGATGTCCTAATGGCACTGAAACGGCCATCGTCCCCAGATACTGCATAGGACGAGACGGGAAAAAAATACTACGACAACTGAACGGGCTGCGGACGCTGCGAGCTAAACAGATGGGGAATTGATCTATACGATACGGCATGCAAAGTTCGACCGGAAGGCAGAACGATAACATGATAGCTTCGCTAACACACTGCTACTGGGTCCCCCCAACATAGAAATCCATCACATCGACGAAATACGACTCTGCTACTCCAACGGCAGATTGGAGACCTCAAAAGACTTACGGTACTCGACAAACCAAGCGAACATTCACGCCCCCATACAGCAAAATGCGTAACGCACGGCCAAAAGCAATTCGCACGCAGACTGAACCGTCGAAAGTGTTAGCTGGCAAATCACTCAACGAAACAAGACGTCTCACCTGCCTCGCGACGCCGTCCACGAAAGGGGCGACGCCGCTGGGCTGCAGCAACACAAAAGACCAACTCACCCCTTCACTCAGAAAAACCACGCCAATCAGCCCAACGCCGCCAGAACGGGACGGGGGGAAGCGCTTCTGTGGCCCGCGAGGAACACGTGCAACGATGAAAAATGACTGCAAGCTTGCGGGCTTGCTCGCACTCATGGGCGTCGTTTGATAAATTCATGTGGCGGACTATTCTGGAATGCGACTGCAGACAATATCGATATTTGTAACCTAGCATGTCAACGAATATAAGCAAAGATACGAAATAAGTGCCTTTCGGATTCTACGGCGGCGAGCGCAGCTGTGTACACTATAAACCATGAAATGCTTGCATAAAATTTGATAAGCTTAAATTCAAGCGGAACAACACGAAAAACCCATATACAAGTGGGGTCGTAATTTAGAAAAATACTTTAATAGCCGTACGTTCGTACAATTTAAAGATATCTTGACACGTTACCTGTTGAATTTCATGAAGTTCAACCATTCACTGCCAGTGAAGGAAATATTGCTGTTGTATAATTTCATACTGACTTGATTGAGTCATATACAAAGAAAACTAGACGATAATTTGTATATAAAACGCTATGTTGCAATTTGGATTTCCCATAACTTGTCAAACGAGGAAAGGTAGTGAATTGGTGTAAATAAATTCTCAAACAGTATAACCAAGGGCTTTCAATTGCAGTTGAAAACATAGTAACAATGGATGATATGTGGATATACACTTCGGACCTAAAAAGAAAAAGCCAAAGGACACATTGTGTTTTTGAAAATGGCCCTAGACCCACAAAACGTTGAGAAGTGTTGATAAAAAAATTTGGTGTGATACACTCACACAACTTCCTTTTACAGTGATCTTATAATTAGTCAAAAATTTCATTTTTAATTTTTAACCATTTGTTAAAAATTTTCAAAAATTACAAATTCTACAAAAACGGTACAAAATCGAGTGTTAGTTGAAGAGACAAATTTTCTCTAGAATTTTAAGGTGAATTCAAAAATGTAATAATATACCGGGTGTTTTATTTAAAATAGGAGTTAATAACAAAAAACAAAAGAAATGCACTTTAGAATGGAAAATCACCTATCTCACATCAATACACATTAAAAATGTAAGAAAAATGTAAAGTTTAAAAAAATCGTTAGAGCCGTTTTTGAAAAAATCGAAAAAAACCTAAAAATCACAAGAGTAAACACCTACTTCCGGTTATGCGATTTTCTTCAAAAGTTTGCTGCCTCATCTACATAGTACACAAAACTTATATATGAAGTTTCAACGCCATACCTCTTTTCGTTTTTGAGATATTCTGTTCACAGACAGACAGACAGACACACAGACACACACACAGACAGACAGACCAATGAAAAAAAATATGTTTTTTGGGATCAGGGGACTCTAAAACGTGAAGATGCGTTGAAAACTCAATTTCGAATTTTTGGGGTGAATCCAATACTTCCTTTATAGTAAAAGGAAGTAAAAATAGTGACAACTTTTTTGTCTAAAACCGCCCATGTGTCAATAGCTTTCTGCAAGTTCGACGTGAATTGATATGCATCTATTGTTCTGCCAGGGGTGTTTTTAAAAGCTGAAGAAAAACAGTTCAAGGGTAAAGCTATTTTGCATTATGACATTCCGTTTTTTGGTACGGCATTAGATTTTTAAAGGCTTCAAAAGTGACAACACTGAACCATCAGTCACATAGTCCCTACATAGCCTAATGATTGTATCTATTTAATCCAAGTTAAGAATACACGATAATCACATTTTCTATACCAAACAAGAAAGTTGAAATTTTCAAAAATTTCTCAATTACTAGAATAGCCCTGCTTTATTGGCCCTATAACAATTTATCACTACATAAACATAATCATTAATTTATAGCAGAGTCTGCGTTTATATCTAACCCGAACAAAAAATAAAGAAAATATTAAACTACGCGTAGATATAAACAATATGTATATCTAAGTATTCAAATGTTGAAGCTATCTGGTGATTACGGTCTAAAACAAATTTAAAACATAGCTACAAGACAAAAGAGGCCCGATACCTCAGCGAGAGAAGGGGCGGGTCATTCTACATAATTGTGTGGTTTCCGCCTACATGTCAATTCGGGAATTGTTAAACGGCACCTGCTGATTGTAAACCTGTAGTTGATATAGACAGTTTCTCTAGATTGGGGAAAACTGGCAGGCTAAAGATCGTATTAACCTGGTTGCTTATACTGCTTAGGGTAAATCTGAAATCGCTTTATCTACGTTCCGTTTCACAATCTAGGCTCAACGTGTCAAGGTAGTGAACGGCAACATAATCCAAAACCTACAGTGTGGAATTTAAGTAGCCCATAAATTCCGTAACTCTATTAATCTTCGTTTTCCGGAAAAAACTTCAAAGGGTACAGCAATTTAAATTACAGCGCGTATATTAAAGTCATTTGAGAGTTTTTCATAATCTTTAAAAAATGTTATGACATCAATATTTTTTTAGAAAACAACCTATATCGTTTTAATTTATTTGGGTAGCGAGCTTTCATCCGTTTTAAACTGTACAAAATTTTAAACAGGTTACATTAGAAAAAGTTTGGAAAATTAGATTACTGAAGTGGAGATGTGTTGTTTAATTTTCATCAATAAATATTTATATATCTTTACAAAAACTAAAAGCTAAGTAATTAAAGTACATAATTACGCTCTAGCGATGGTTCCGGTTCTATTTGTTCGTCTGAGGAGAGGTGATTGTAGGCTGGAGGTTACCAAAGGCTCGAAGAGGCGCTCGACAAAAGTGCGCTACCCTGAAGGAGAAAAAATAAAACCCGAGGGACTGCATCGGCCTGAGCGGGGCTGAATAACTACCCGGCCTCCTGGCGTTGAGATTTGACCTGGACAGGTCTTTTGCAAATTCGAAGCTCGATTCTGCCACTTGGCGAAGAAGTTCAGCTGTGGGGCGACCAAGAAGCCTCCGTTATCGATGCTGGCGTACTAAGGCGAAATTATGGACGTTGGGCCACAGGGAAAGCTGTCAAAATTCTTAGACGAACAGATGGGTTCGGCCAGGAGACTTGGCTGAAATTTGCTAGTGATTCTGGAAGTTGTTGAACACTTTCGGGCCGTTATTCTTTACTGTAGGAGTGGCAGTTGTTGAGTTGTTAAGTTTTATTAAATCTTTCTGTAAGCTTTTCCAGTGGTCAGCCAGAATTTGCATCATGTTGTAGCTGGTCTAAATCCACGCATTTTAATGTTAATACATACGTGTTCACCTAACAATTTAGTCATTGGTCAGGTATAGACAGCGTTGCTTAATTCAACGGTTTATTTTTTTAAGCAAGCGGTTTAATGGTCTGTATCCAACAGTTGCCGATTTGTATGTAAACAGATCTGTTGTGTTCTTCAGGTGCGGGTTGCTAAGTTCTAGTGATATTTAGATTTAGACAAGGCGGCACCTGCACCGACCGTCCGCGACTAACCGTTGCGCGCAAAGAGTACGGATTAGTAAATCATATAAAATATTAAAAAAAACTTATGTAAAAAATTTACCACTTTGCTTAACTGTGTGAAGCAGATCAGAATATGATAAAATATCCTGACTTTAGGAACTGCGCAAATAAGACCTCGGGGAGGGGGGGGCTTACCTACCTGCCTGCAGTAGAAATTCACATTAGCAAATAAGTGAAATTTAAATATGAAATTCCGGTCTACATGAATAAGCCTCTGTTAAAAGCATTAGTAAAATAATACACGGTGATTGTTCCTCTTTTAATATAATGAAATTCTATAAGATGTACGTTATGACTATCTTACAAACAGTTTCTGACGTTACAGGAGCCCCGAAACAAATAATAGGGAAAACTTTCCGTCAAACACTATGCTTAAATATGACCTTTTAGTTGTTAGTAATGGTAGAATAATACATTATCTTTGCAAATTGGAACTCTTCCATTACATAAAAGAAATACTAGACTTATGTACTCTTAAACTTTAAAAGCATTTAAAAGTATTACGTTTACACGTAACCTTACTTTACATAACATAATATTCAATTATTCCTGGAAGAACGATATAGCGCAAATTAAAAAGTGTAAAATCTGCATCTACTTTCCTATTTCCTTTTTCCTAAGATTAGTTATAAATTTACTGGAACTTTACATATTATTATCACGTAATGCACGCGATTTCCAATCCATATATTAATTGCAATTTAAATAATACCTACGGACAAATGAGATAAATTAAATTAAAAAAAAGTAGGCCATGTATTATGTTACAAATTAATGTGCCAGTAATATGGTAGTTCATATATATATATGTATATCTTTGAATGTAAAAAGCCCTAAGAGAATAATTACTACATTCGACTCCTCTAGTAGATGCATAATTTAGCATATTCCAGCTGCTAAAAATGAATCCAGCGGAAAAAGTAGGTAATTAACATGATTGCTACAATATCACGAAACGCTTTAAATTGCCAAGTTTCGTGTTCTTCATGCATTTTGCTGTAAGGTCGATGTCTTATTTGACATTTTCCAAGGAAGAAATATATCGAAAGATGGCTACGTAACGTTTTTTTACTAATAGCCAGGTGTAGAGATTGTCTTTTACAATAGATCAACTGTTGAGCAGCGAGTATTAGTATAAATTTTCCATCCCAATAAACTTTGTAACGTGTTAACAATCTATTTCAAACGCTCAAGGAAAGGCATTGTTCTTCAAACTAAATTAATTTTAGTTCAGTATGACTTTTGCTGTTCGTTACAAAATCAAGGTGACAAATTTAATAATAAGCTTTGTTTCTTCTAAGTTCTTGAATGTTTAGTAATTAGCGAATGTTGTTGTATGTTTCAAAATTTTTGCCAAAATCTCTGGAACCCAAAACTCAAGAATATGATGCCGATATTGTTAGGAAAAGTTAGAAATGCTACATTTATCTGAGATAGAAAATCTGAAAATCGTTCGAATAAGTACGTAGTAAGTTTAAAAATAGTGGGAGGAGCGTATATGTAGCTATTTGCACAAAAATAGAAAACTGGAAAATTGTAGAGTAGTTCCTTTAACTATACATAGAGTGATTAATACCATTGAATACCCAATGCCGTTCCTTCTTACACGGCACAACTTTTTTTATATATTAGACATTTTAGAACTAACATAGATGATCAAAAATTGTTTTTATTTAGTATGACCATGGAATACTTCCTAATTTATAAATGCAACTATAAGTCACTTACAGTTCGAATGTCAAGGTTTACATTTAAGTATAAACGTAGTTACTTTAATAAATTAGGAAATAATCTATAGGATTCTAAAGGAAAATAATTTTTGATAAAATTGATCGATCGAAATATACTCCTTGAACTTACTGTAGGTAATTGTACACTATTCCTAACCACAAAATTGTTTAGTAAACTAAGACTTCTCTGTACAGCAACGTATAGTTTAATTTCTAAATGCACACCATTTCACATGATTTTCGATATTCTTATATCAAAACTATTGCGGACTTCCCGGCAAGTTATGTCAATCTTTATTGTTCGCCTTGGGTGAGCGAGTGGCCAATTTGAGAATGGCCAGAACTGGGGCGCGTATTTTTTATCGAAAGGGGTTTCTGCACCGTACCATAGATCTGAATCAGTTGAATCTCGTAAATGGCGTAATTATTTCGCGTCTTGTATGGTCGTTCCTATTCAGAAATTTTGGACATAATCCTGCTGTGACGCCTCGAAATGCCCGCAGTTTTAGAGATGCTGCAGTGTTATCGAAGTGGACACTTTGATAAGCTTGACACTTGGTGAAGTCGATGAAGTAATTTGCATATCCGTGACATACGAGCGAGATACATAACACAGTTTATAACGTTATAAATTAAGCTGAACATCGCATCACGTTGTAATTTGAACATCCACTGAGTTGTTACACAGCTGTAACACCGAGTTTCATTTTTTATTATAGCCTTTGTGTCTTTTGCAAGGCAAAATGTGTTAGCCTACGATTTGGTAGCTCCGCTATACTCCACACGCATTATACATAATCTACGCAATTTTGTAATTTTAAAAACAATTTTACAATCAATTGTGATCAACCAGCTTATGAATTTGTAAATATCCATATAATCTATTTCTAAATACTGTTGTAAATGCAGGTAGTTGACTTTCGTTACATTAACATCAATTAGTTTGATTTTGCAAAAAATAATAACTATTTATGGTACAAGTACGAAATTACGGACTTTTTTGGACGAGTTGCAGTTGCTGACAAGAGAGCGCAGCGAGCGAGGCACATAAATAAGGCGAGTCTAAAAGCTCGCTTTCGTACGGGTTATATACATAATTTTTATTTCATACTGATGTCAAAAATGACATTTTTCGGATTATTTATGGTACAAAAAATGGAACATTAAAATCCTAGTACTTTAAAGTAAAATTTTAAAGTTCAAGTACTTTAAAACTTATTTATTGTACAAAAAATGGAATATTAAAGTCCTAGTACTTTAAAGTAAAATTTTAAAGTTCAAGTACTTTAAAATTATACGTCAGTTGTTGACATGAAATTTGAAATGATTTATAACTTTTTATTTAAAATTCATTAAACTTGCAGTACGAAATAAACCGTTGTATTCACCACGAACGAAAAGTGTTTTTAAAGGTCCTCGCAAGTAATTCCGTCCTCGGCTGACGCCTCGGATGTAAACAACTTTCTCGTCTTTAAAATGCCACTTTTCGTTCTAGATAAATAAACTACTATTATTCTACTGCTTTTGAAGCGTTTTTTATAACTATAAAGTGACAGTTTATCGAGGAGCTTGAAAAAATTCGAGGAGGCCGTGATCATACCAAAAATTGAAATGTGTATTTTGATTTCGATCAATGAAAACACAGCATTATCTTTTGTTGTTATGGTCATTTCTGCCCATAATTAAACGATACTAGTACGAAAAACTGCTTGTTTCAGCCACTAGACACTACCGAAATTTATAGCTTTTCGGTGCAGTAGAACAAAAAAATTTTTACTTGTTTTACTTGAAAATGTAGAATTCCCAGATTAAAATAGATAAACGAACTTAGCTGTACCTATCTCCTTTCCAATTCTTACTTGCTCGGCGTGTATGTATTTCATAAATGTGAAAATAAAAATGAACGGATTGCATTGAAGCACAAGTTGATGTCTTAGAATGTATTCTTAAAAATATGATTATCTACTCTTTCTCTCTCTCTGTCTCTCTCTCCCTCTCTCTCTCTCTCTCTCTCTCTCTCTCTCTCTTTCTCTTTCTCTCTCTCACACACACACACACACACACTCTCTGGTTTCTTTTGTCTCGTGACTGAGAAATAGACCTCCAATTCTCACTAATCACTATTCATTTGTATAATTTTAGTCTCGTCTTACCATTCTGTTTAATTTTCAATAACGTCATGGTGTTTTGTAAGGGAGAGGATTTATAGATATGGCACGAATACTAAAAGTATTGGAAAATAACAAAAATTAAATTAACGAGTGGAAAACCATGATTTTACCAACAACACAAGTATTCATTATACACTCATTGCGCTATTACGCCAAAATGTTATTATCATAGTTTTGGTCTGTCTTCAATATCTATGTAGTTAGCGTTAGGTAAGATATTAACTGTTGGATAAGCGAGTTAAAAAGTTTCAGTTGATTGCTGGCGTAGCGATTATTCTTCTATCTCTAGAGTATACTTCTTCCAAAAGCAAATCAGGGATGATTAGTAAAGCAATGCATTTTAGATGATATTCGTTATTCTGATTCTTCGTAAGTAACGAATATAGGTATCCGTAACGAATAGTTACTAGTCTGACAACTGAATCATATTTTTCGTATAGAAAAACAAGGTTGCAATCATGTGTTTACTTTATGGAAAATTGATGTATGGTACTTGTAAAGTCAACGGCAGTATACGTATAGTCAAACTTAGAACGCAACGTATATAGTTTCTCATTATTGCAAATTTCATTCTCGAAAAAGTGTTACATCCTGCTCGTTGACAAAAATATAATTAACTGTCCAATTTGTTGCTTCTTTGTTAAGTAAACACATATAATTTTTAGTTATAGTTTAGTGTTGTAAATAATTTGAAAATTTTTTAACTTACAAGCGACACCAACGTCCTCTGTAGATCGATAAGTTTCGGTTCTGATCAAGTTATTCATTTTACACTACATATTTGTAACCAGAAAGTTCATCCTTTTTAATAAACAGTTTGTTTATTCAATCGGTACTCTTATTTTTGTTTGTTTCACTTCTCAACACGTCAACATTCTTACTATAATATTTGTTTCTCATTTTAAAACAGCTTACAACAATGCGATACCTACTGTTAACAACAAAGCACCATAACAGTTGTTGCTTTCCGGGTTCATCAAGAAAAATTTATAAAATTATGTTCCTAATCATTGGCGGGTCTAAAAGTATAGGAAATTTCGTATAAAAGCCAATTCACCAGATACTTATACAGTAATTATTACTATTTTTAGGCGCTACTAAGTTGTTTACTCTAGTCAAGATGTTTACATCACTCGTAACGCAGAAAAAGACGTTCTAGGCGAATGTTCGCTGTAGAAATTCACTTTAACTTTATTTGCATTGTGCTCATATCACATGTAAGTAATCTGCATTGTTGCCTTGCAATAAATAAACTAATAAGCGGCAAGCCCGTTCCAAGAACAGCCTTTCTGCTCCAGTACCAGTACAGCACCGAAGAGTGAAGAGCAACAAACGCCGGTTGCCTACTTTGCGCTCAGCGCAAAATTATCCCTTCCAACGCTCTAACCGGTCTAAGAGCAGGGACGTGTATTTGAAATTGTACGCGAGGGAAAATAAATACAACAATACATTTACAGGACAAAATATGAAACGACCAAATCAGACGTGGAAATAGAGTTACTGATATAATCAAACGAACAGTTTTTTGTTATAATGCCATTAGAATACATTTTATTTGATCGGTGCAAAGATTACTTTTTTCCCTCTTTTGTATTTTATCTAGTTTTATATGTATTGTTTTCGAAGAATATATTTCAAAATTTTTATACTTAGTTTTTTGTTCAGAAAAATCGTAATAAGCGTCCCATTCCTGTTTCTTTTAAATATTTGATTTAGTTCAGCTATACGAAATGTATTGCCCGGTATCCTCTTCCACTTCAAAAAACTCTCTGCGACGCAGATACACTTAAAAGCGATTCGAAACCACTCATTTAGCTACCAGTGCTACATATATTTCCGATATCTGCTTGCATCGAGAACCTGTTCGAACGACTACTTATCTACCTTTCAACTCAAATTCAATTTGCGAGATCGCAATACCCGCAACAAATTACATCACCAGCTCGAGTCGCCGATTTACCCACATGAGGTAGCATCTTTTCAGATTTCAGCGCCGAGATGCTAAGACGAGTTTTAATTAAGTCGAAAGGGCGGTTTTAAGCGAGTGTTATTGGAACGCACGTGTCGGCTTGTTTACCTTCCTTGAAATTAAGGTAAATGGGATAAAGGATGGCGAGGATCTATTTTTGTCATCCGCATCCTCAGATTGTATCGTGGACGCCGGTGATTGATTCTCAATAAATTCCGAGCGAGACTGCCGGGAAAGATTGAGTCTGAAAAAGTGGCCTTGGTCGCGTATGCTATTTCAAATATAATTGGCACGACAGGAAAAAAGTTGATTAACGCCATATATTGACATTAAATAATTAATTAATTCGACCACTTTCACTTAAACTTTGTTCGATAAGGTTAAGATTACTCATATGAAAATACATAAAATGGAGACTAAATTGGAACAAATGTTTTTGTGATAGAGATAATTCAACTTGCTTTCTACCGTTTGGGAACCACTCTTGAATTCTGTAATCTTAAAGAAATGCTTTTCATGCGAGGCACATGTTTGAATGGTTTATAACAAAAAAGAAAATATTTTAATACCAAATGCGAACAATTTGTTAAATACATAAAAAACACTTGTTTGTGTAAACTTTTTTGTTTATTTCTAGCTGGAGAACACATCCCTAAAATAGTGCCGTGCAATTCCGAAACACCCTGTATAGTTATACCCTGCGAGTGTAAATTTTGGAACTATCGAAATAGAACTTGTATCAAATGTTTTTGAAAGGAATCCTCGAAAACATCAATAAGACATATTTTACTGTAATTATTACTTTTAGATTGTCTTTTGTATTTGAGTTATGACGTTAGAGATAATTTTTTAAATTGAAATCCTAAATTGTTATGATGAATTTGGACAGAGCATGAAATTCCAGACCAGATACGCTGAAAAAGTATGATACTGTATTTTGAAATGTTCGAGAACATGTATTTTAAAGTATTAAAGCAGAAATAGAACAAAAGTCGAATATATTTGTTCAATACTATTTAAAGACTCAGTATCATGAAAAAAAACTAGTAGTCATACTCCAGTTGTTGTTTCTGCTACAATTCTTTTAATATGAAAGGTGAGGTATGGTTGTCACACCTATTACTGTTTGTAAAAATTAAATTTTCTCAATAACAGTACTTCTTACAAAAACAGTAATTTATGTATCTAGGCCGAAAATTTGGCTTTTTTATGGACGATGCCTGCAAGTGCTAGCCGAATCGATAGCCGAGGCAAGGCCATAAAAAGCAGTTTTCGTCCGAGGTGCATATTAAATGTTTCCATCGACTGTCATAATTTGAAATAAAATTAAAGTGGAGTGTGAATTACAAGAGTTGTTGAGGACGATAAACGTTTGCGGCGACAGTAAAGTGCGGCCGTAAAGTGTTTGAGGACAAAAAGAGTTTCCAGTTGAAAACTTGATGGTGTCCAAAAACGTGGAATTTTTCATACGTAAATGTGTCCGTAAAATCACATTTTCTAGGGAGGTCTACGGAAAAACTGTTTTAACAAAAGTTATAAACAATTACGCAATATAAATAACGCCCTTATATTTTTCCTGTTTAATTGTGAAACACGCTGTTTTTAAATGCATTATCGCCATTATTAATTTTTAAAATTATTAAATTTTTTAAAAAAATATCATTTTGCGATTTTTACTTTGTCTAAATGACGAAGGAAGTATTGTAATTATGAAATAATCACCTTCTGCTATTTCTTCAGAACTTCACGTATCAGGGTCCCTAGATGACGAAAAACAGGTTTTCTCAACTCCGTCCGTATGTCTGCCTGTTGGCTGTATAACTCGAAAACTTTTTATTGGAGGAAGACGATATTTTGCATGCAAATTATAAGTCTCTCTGGTATGAAACCGAGAAAATTGCGAGCAAATATATATTGTTATGATACATGACGTAGTATAATAAATCATAAGAAAGAACTATTCAAAACTAATAAATTTGGAAGGTTACAATAATTAGATCTTGATGGGTGTAAAATTTCGAATATGAATAATGAAACTAATTGATACAATGAAAGGTGCCATTTGATAGTGCGATATTAATTGAAATAAATACACTTAATGGTTGTATTAAATGTAAATAAAGAACAAACCAAGGTAACATTAGACAAATGTATTTGTTAATAATAATCAGAATGAATATCCTGTAATAGTATTATTTTAAAATATAGGAAGTGTGCACTAAGAATTGTATCTAATAGGGATAGAAGTTTGTTTAGTGAGTTACTGTAAAACAACTCATGAAAACATACATGCAATTTTGAAATAACCAATTTTGTGAAATAAAAATAGAAATTATGCCTTAATTTGTGTTGGTTTTGGTAATGACAAATTAAAAAAGTAGTTTAAACAAATCTACGAGGTCGAACAGGTGAAATATAAAATGGAATTTATTGAGACATCAAATGGATGAAGAGATTATACAGATAAGACAGTTAATTGGAGATAAAGAATAAATAATGTTATATTAGTTGAAGATATTTGGATTTATTCATACGTACAAGATATTAGTAGAGGTTTTTACAAGTTATTATTTGATTTGGATATTCTGTGAGTATTACAAGAGACATCGGACTATCTGCAAAAAGGGAAAAAAGTTAGATTTGGAACATCATAATATAGCAACTTACCAGGAGTTAGTTCGTGTGACAGTGACATTTAGGAGGAACCAGGACTGGATTTTGGGCGCAGATGAGTTGGTTTGACAGGACGGATGCAGTTGAAAGGATTCAAAGACTCTCATAGGTGTTGCTGTTTGTGAAGTGAGCAGTAGGTGTTGCAGTCTGTTGACGTCAGGATCCGGTATTTGTTGGATGTTGCAGTGAAAGCTAGAGCAGTTATAGAGGTTTGTGTAGATAAGTTGAGAAAGCATTTTGAATAACTGTCAATAAAAGAAAGTGATAATATAAAGTTGATATAGTACTTACGTAGGTGAATTGAATAATAAATGTGTTAATGTAAGATACAATTGTCAATTACCTGGTTTGATGAATTGTAAAAGTCAAGTTTGACGTTGTGTCATTGATAGTCAAAGATTTTTGAAAATACAATTTTAAAACTTCAATTAATAGAGAACTAGATTTTGGCGAACCCACCCTGAAAATAAGAGGTCTCGATTTAAAACCAATTATCGTTTAACATTTAAGACATTGCATTAATTAAGGCATAGTTCAACTGGTGAGCTATAGCAATATAGTGGCCACCTCAAAAAAATTAACTTTGTTTATTTTTGCATTAACTGAGAAATAGATAAAAGTCATAACTTGCACATAGGTCAGTCATTATACTTGATAAAAATAGGACTCAACAGATACAGGGTAATGTCGTAAAATAGTCGCAAAACTTCATCAATAAGACCATTCTGTTAAATACAGACGCGCATCGCAAAGCTAGGACAGGTTCTTGATGGGTTCGTGGATGAAATGCCCGGCTTTAAATTCGCGTTCGCGTGCACTCTAGTTCGAGTCCAATAGCCGAATTGTTTTAAAAATTTGAAATAGACTTAAATCGCATCTCCAAGTGTTTTCTTTTATTGTTTCAGTATTATTACTAACGTGAACCTATTTTTACCGACATTGTCCTATGATTTTTAAAATTGTTTAGTATCACAACGTCCACCACTTTCGAGGAAATACTATACTTTTTACAAAAACCGTCAATACGCAAAAGTTGTGGACAGTACCTAGTATAGTATATAATTTAGTTCTCTGTAATTTCGTTTTTATCAGTTATAAAATGTTCCAGCAAAAAGGAAAAAATACTAGAGTAAAGTACCACTTCTGGTTTCTCGATTTTAACCAAATGTCACTAAAATCTGCAAATTTATATTAAAAACCAAGATATACATTTTTAGGCTGATCGGTTAAAATGTTTGGGCTGTAGAGAGGCCACAAGCAGACTGACAGGCAGGTATCGGGTTGAAAACAACTTTTTGTGAATCAGGCTACGTGGATTATCGTACTTTACAATTTGCATTAATAAACAGAACACAATGTCAGTAACGCGCAAAATGCTTTGCATGCGAATTCGATCCGTTCACTTTAGGTAGACTGTACGTACCCCTGCGTTAAAAGCGTTAAAACGACTAAGTGCGAATATCCATATTCAGTTGGGCCGTTTTCTATTTTCATTTTAAAATAATTTTTATAATGAAATTATATACAGTAATGGTTCACTGCCCATAGAAATTCTGATTGCCTATTTAACTAAATGAATAAGGTCAACATGAGCACAGAATTAAATATTGAATCTATTGCAAGATAATTAGTACTTTACCTTAATAAGTGCACTTGATGTGACCAGCAATAACTAATAATTTAAGGAATAAAAGTCATCATGAAATAAAGCAGGTTTCAGAAGGGTTGCATTCAGAGTTTCACATATGATAAATGTTCGGAAGGGCTAATGCAATTAAATTTTTTTTATATTAGTTTATTAGCAATCAGAATTACAAATTCTATGAGCAAATCTGCTCACATAAGTACAATAATTACAGTACTATCATTGTGAGGAACCTTCCAGTAAAGTGTCCTCTTCATCCATCCCATAGGTCTGCTGGCCAGCTTCTCTTCAAGTGCTTGTCCTTTCGTTCTTCTAGTAGTGGATGTAGCCAGATGTTCTTATGACTTCCCAGTTTTTCATGGTGACTGGCACTTCCTTCTTTAACGACATCTGTGACGTAGGGTACTTTCAGATCATCATGTAGTGTCTGGTTGGAGACGTACCAAGGTGAATTTGTTATTATTCTTAAAAATTTTGATTGACATCTCTGGATTATAGATATATTGGTTTTGCTTGCGCATCCCCAACGTTCGGCTTCATAGAGCCATATGGGTTTGATTACAGTTTTATATAATAATAATTTGTTCTCAAGGTATAGATTTGATTTTCTTCCAACCAACCAATACGTGCCTTTTGTTTTCAAGTCGATCTGCTTCCGCTTTTTGATTATGTATTCTTTCCAATTATATTTACTGTCTAAGTGAAGGCCTAAGTACTTGGCTATATTGACTGTGGTATGTCTATGCCATTAAGGTTGACTGGTGGACAGTGGTCTTTCCTCAGTGTAAAAGTGACCTGTACGGATTTGTGCTTGTTAATTTTGATTTTCCACTTTTCCAACCAGGCTTGCAGTACATCTAGATGGTTTTATAGCTTTGTGGCAGCTGTTTGTGCATTTTGGTCCCTAGCAAGAATTACTGTGTCGTCTGCGAACGTTCCGATTGTGGTGTTGGTGGTTGTTGGTAGGTCAGATGTGTATAACACATACAAAAGTGGTCCAATTACGCTGCCTTGAGGCATTCCCGCTTTTATTTCACATAGTTTTGATACCTTTTGATTCACTCTTGTTTTAAATGCACGTATTCAAGTAGTCTATCGTAAGTAGCGTTTGATTTTCAATTTTAAGCCTTCGTGCCAAACCTTGTCGAAGGCTAAACGTCTAGAAATGTCGCGGTGCAGAATTCTTTGTTTTCTAGTGCTTCATTAATGTCTTGGATGATTCTATGAGTCTGTTGCACAGTTGAATGACCGCTTCTAAATCCAAATTGATGGAGGGGTATTCAGTCATCTGGCTGTAGATCTTACTTTAGTCGTCGGAGTAGCAGTCGTTCCAGGATTTTCGATATTACAGGTAATAAGCTGATTGGCCTGTATGAAGATGCTATTTTCGGATCCTGTCCTGGTTTCGGTATTAATATGCCCTCAGCGGTTTTAAGTTGTTTAGGCCAATAATTTAACCTTAATATTGCATTATATTATGTACATTAAGAATACAACTCCTTTCTTGGGAAGTTCTTTTATCATTTTTGGTGTTAATTTATCCATACCTGCCGCTTTTTTGGTATTTAAATGGTGTATTTCATCTTTAACTAATTTTGGAGCAAATATTTGGATCGAACGGATGTTCTCAGGTATGGTGGCAATTTCTTGTTCTATTTCTGCATCAGGTCGGTTGTCGTGCGGTGTAAATACAATGCTAAGGTGCTTTGCAAACAACTCTGATTTTTCCGCGTCACTGCGTACCCATTGTCCTACGATTAGTCCATTTTCGTTTCGAATAGGTGGTACTTGCATTTGGGGTTTTTTTGTCGATTTTATCGGTTTCCATATGAAGAGCTGCATTCCAAAACTAAACTAAGTCCAAAAGTTTAATTTCGAGAAAATTAGCAAAAAAGTTTCCGTCGGCATTTCGGTTTTCAAATTGTTATCACTTGATACTTATGTGTAAAGTATAAAATGGCATATAATTTGTTGTTCAAAAATAAACAATCATGTATGGTAAATTAGCATTGTAAATTAAGTTTTTATTCCAAAAGTAGGCTAAGTCCAGGGACTTAGCTCACTTATGGAATAAATTTTACGCACTACTGACGAAAACGAATGTAACTCATTCTGTCTTTGGATTTATTTTATTAATAATTTATTTGAAATATAACCAAACGTACAACAAAATATTTTAAATAAACTCTTCCTGGTCATTATCATACTCTACAACATTCTGTTCATCCGTTTCTTGATCAGTTCCTAAGGCTTCTTTATAAAAGTCGTCGGCATTGGAGCTCATTTCTGAAACAAAGGATAACGAGTTCATTGCACAAAAATTACAATATTTTTTTATCTGTCGTACTTAAGTGCTTTATCAAGTGCAGAACATTTTGACGTTTGGGAGGTGCAATACAGTTCTTAGCTTCTACTAATGGCGTACTTCCAACAGTATTTTGTAGCTGTTTGTTCTTTTTCAGTATGGAATGGCTGCATGAGGCCCCACTATACGTATGTTGTACTTGTAAGGTGTGTTTTCCCTTAGTATAAATAAAAATCCGTTGTTGGGTTGTTTTGAAGTCAAATCTTGTTTTTACTAGTTGTTTTGCAACTGATTTATAATCTCTCACGGTCCAATCACCTCGCTTCAAGTCCTTTACTGTACAATACTTTTCAAATGTAGTATAATACTCTTCAGGTGATACTATTTTCTCCTGTTTTCGTAAATCTTTCTCTATTCTTCCAAACACACGGTCGGGTGGCATATAACTGTGACCCCTGATGGGAAAAATATGCAAAATCTTGTCAAATATTGTACTCTTTTGGACAAAGTACAATAAAACTATCATAACTGTTGAGTTTTTATTCTGTCCAGAACAAGAATCTGAAAATAGTTTGAGTGTATGTGGCTTAACCCCATTAAAGTCTGGATTAGTGTATTTCTCCTCAAGGTTTTCTAAAAAATGAAGAAGAGCTGAAGCTACTTCAGCTGACCCTTTTCCTGATAAATTTTCTGTCCAAGTATATGCAAACATGTCCTCCTTGTTTTGAGAGCCATCTGATGCGTGTACCATAATCATTAAGTTGTAGAGCCATATTTGGCGCATATAGTAAACATCTGATATACTGAGCTTTGGCAGAGGTTGATTTTGTTGCATATCGAAACATATTTTTATAACACCTTCACCTTCGTCCTGTCTCAGCAATTCATAAAACCTCTTTGCTCTGAGCTTTGTAACTTTAATTCTATTTCTAGTTTTCTTTTTTCGTTACGTTCTAATCCGGGTTTGTTTATTTCCTTGCATTTTAATTCACAAAACGAGCAAACATCTGATCGGGGATTACCGAAACCTAGATTGAATTTAGTGACAAAAATTTTGTAATACTTGGCATAAGATGCCACTCGCGCTCTAACACGCTCTCTGTTTTCTTTCCACATCTTGTATAGCTTCTTTACCGATAACTCAGGAGGTAGATAACTTCGAACACTTTTATTTCTACCATAATGGCTACTCCTACATTTTAATGACTGAATGTGTTTAATGATTGATTCAGTTACATCCACGTCCCTTTGTGATATGCGTATTCCACCCCGTCGTTCTAGTCTTGCTGTTCCTGTAAGAAAAAATACTTGCATAATGGGAATAATATTACCCAACTTTGAAATAGTGCTACCTGATTTTTGAAAATGAGCAGCCAAACCGTTTATTCTGTATCGTGAAAATTGTGTGACCGACTGAAAAGTAACAGCACAAACTTTTACTATAGTTCCATTACGTTTCCTTAAATAATAATCCACTTGTAACCTACTCCTCGCTACATTCTTCCTTGGTCGACGTCTTATTGCTGCTGCTTCTTTTATTTTCATGTACTGAGTCAAAAAGCGATACTGGTCTTCAGCTTTTTGATGTTTATATAGATTTTTAAAGAAATCTATGTGTACAAAATGTCCAAAAATCAACATTAATCAATACGCATACACGATATAAAAGTCCTTAAAACTTACCTTCAATATCTCCTTTGGACAGGGTTTGTGCATTACACAGTTTCGTATCATGGGCACAACTGAGGTTAGGTTTCTTACCACGGGAACTATTAACTGCTTTAGATTTTTTTGTTTTTTTCCATTCTGTTTTATTGCCTTTTCGTCTCTTGCCTGTTGCTGATAAAATCACGTTTTCGTTATATTGAGCAGACATTTTAATCCAATATACGGCACAATAACAACTAGTTTCACGCCTTACAATGTTAGGTTATCAATCACCTTACATCAACAAAGCCGGCACTGAAAGCGCGCGCATTGTCTGAGCGTATTGCGTTGTTTCAGCATGAGGACTTAGCGGAGTTTTGATGCAAACGCTCTGGTGGACTTAGCTCACTTTTGGAAAAAATCTGAATTCTGTCAGGCCGTTTTTATAAGGACTAAGTCGAGTTTTGCTGTGTTTTGATCGTTAAATTTCTAGCCGGGGGGCAGAAATATCTAACACGAGCGTTGTTGCCAAATGTCAAAAAATGGCACTTAGTGCAGTTTTGGAATAGAACTCTTCATATAGTTAACACAATACGACACTGGCCTCACACTCGAGGGCGTGACGAAGGTTAAAAATGGCTTTTTACGACCATTTACCAAGCTAGCTCACGGTAGGGATGTCCACGAAAGACGGCTATTGGCGCTCCTGGAGAAGATCCTGATTGGTTGTTAAGTGTGCGTTTATTTACAATTACTATGTACAATGTTATATAATTACTCCCAAAAAATATATATATAAAAACAATAAAGTAAAATACGCCGTGTGTGTGCCCGGTGGAGGGCATCTCCGAGGGCGAGAAGCGGATGGTGGCGTTCGACCTGGCAGCAGGAACACTTCGGCCAGGACTTCTTAGACCTAGGGCTCGCGTCCTAGCGAGGCCCTTTGGGGGCGGGGCGGTGTCCACGTTCCGGACGACCTGGAGGCAGGATGACACACCTCGGCGGCAGGCCAAGGGGGCGGCGGCGGAGGCTTGAGGCGTCATTGCCGTGGCAGGTGCGTCCTCGGCGGAGCTGTGCGAAGCCGGGGCGACGGTGCTTGAAAGCGCGAGCTCAGGCGAAGTCCTCTTCGTGGCGCGGAGTTTCTGGTGTTTCAAGGGCGACCTGGGGATGGCGTCGAGCCGGGTGATGCGCGACGGGCCGGAGCGCTCTCTGGTTCGCAAGCAGCTAGCGTCTCTCTGAAGCTTGGGGCGCCTTGGGGCCGAGCAGAACGCGTCTGACGACAGCACACTCCAGGGGCGGGCTGCTGCAGCGAACCTCGAGCTTGCGGACGGCGGGCGTCGAATTCGGGCGGCGGCTGTCCATCCTCCTCTTCCTCGATGATCGATGGCTAGGCCCCGCTGGAAGGCGTGGGCTCTAGGTTGGCATTGCGTAGCTTTTGGCTACAAGGGGGCGGCGGCGAGCGTCCTTCGTGGATGCTGCGGCGGCGGCGATGATTGGTTTCCTCTATGGAAGCGGTGTCGGGCGGCCTTCTGCTATGGATGCAGCTGCGGCGGCGGCGAATGGCTTCCTCCATGGAGGTGGTGTGGGGCTGCTTTCTGCTATGGGTGCAGTGGCGGCGGGGCTGAACGGCGTCAGCTGGTAGCGCAAGCGAGCGGCGTCGCTTGGCGGCGATTCCCCTCTGTGGAGGTTGGGGGGTACATGTAGACGGCGGTGGCGTCTTTGGCGTGTTGCGAGCTCCCTGACATAGGAGCGGCAGCGTACGTGGAGGCGGCCTGTGTGGCGGCATCTTCCTCGCAGTGAGCTGGACGTAGGTGTAGGCGGCGACGGCGCCTGTGGAAGGGTGCGTGCTTCTGGACATGGGAGCAGCAGCGTACGTGGAGGCGGCCTGGGTGGCGTCTTCCTCCTCGCAGTGAGCTGGACGTAGGGGCAGACGGCGGCGGCGTCTGTCTTCACTCGCATGTGTTGGTTCCTGCGAACTAGATTCGAGTAGCTGTGTTTGTTTCTGAGAACTTACGTGAGCGTGTCGCGGTGCTGCGGAGCGATGCAGCGGAGACGGCGAGGTTCTCCATGGGGCCTGGGCTATGCATAGCGGGCGGCAGGACCTGGGGCATAGCGCAGCGTAGGCCTGGGCTTGAGACGGGCGGCGACGTCGGTGGCTACTAGGGCTCGATTCGACGTGGGGCTGGACGCTCCTCCAGGCGGTGACAGCGAGGATGGCAGGCGTAGATAGCGGCAACCCGGACACCCTTTAGCAATAACGAGCATAGCTCGAGTTATCCCAGGAGTCACGGGGCTGACTTCTGTGAGCAGAGCTCGAACAGAAGGTTTTGGGCCGTTTGTGGAGTTCTCTAGTGGCCGGAGGGCCCAAGCTGAGAGAGTTTTTTGGTCTTAGAGCAGAGCTCGATAAGATGGTTTTTGATCCTAGAGCAGAGCTCGATAAGATGGTTTTTCTGGCGGCTGCGGCTCTTTTTAAAGGGATTTTTACTCCCACCGCTTTCTCTCGGATGTCCGTTTGTTTGGGGTGGGATGAACTAATTTCGCTTACGGGGGTTGATTTGAAGCATTTTATCGATTTTTGCATTTAGCGTCCTTATTTTCGTACGGCGGCTTTTTTTATCTGGCCCATCGTTTTCCTTATTAAATTATGCTTCTTTACATACCACGCATGCCTATAGTCTTATTAAAATTACTTGTAATTTAATTGGTTCGCGCTATTTGCTATTTCTTTAATTGTTGGGTGGCATGTCTGCATTGACCTCCTTATGGATAATTCTTTCCGGCGCTGGCCCAGTTCTCTGAGTTGACACCTTCGTTCTTATTTACCTTACTTAACCCCGTGAAAGGGAAAGTTTTAAGCCGTCTTTGTTAGACGGAGCGGTCGCTGACATTCTAATAACTCGGGTTGTTGGCCTGGGTTTTTAGGGCCGCTTGCCCTAAGAATGCTGTTTTTAAAACTTAGGCGTTCGGCTTTTGTTTAGCCAAAAGAATAACATGGTTGTAATTACGTGTTTTTCTGCTCCTTGAGAAATTGCATGCGAGGTTTGAGGGCGTTAACTCACATGTGATTTTTAATTGGGCCGCTATCTTGACGAATAGGCGACAAGCGGCAATTATGCACGTGTGAGTCATATCATAGTGTTGTCAAATCGATTAAGACTGGTAAGGTATTCTTGCAATGAGTGATCTTTTAGTTCCTTGATTTTTTCTTTGAGTTTGTTATTGGTTCGATTATATGATGCTTTGTCTGTAGGAGTATGATTTCTTTACTACTTTGCCCTGACTTTTCATTTGTTTGCAATAAGTTACTTCGACTCTACTGGTGTGGTTTTAGGTCTCTGCTGTGTATCGTTCTGCGGTGTAGCGCCTTGGATTGCTTGTTTTAAGAAGATTAGTTAGATTTGTGAGAGCTTCATCAATCTGCGCCGAGGTCTTGAGACTTAAATTGAGTTTTACTGATTGTTCTACGTTATTCCTATATTTTTCTCAGTTTGTTTTCCTATTATGCAGTTTAGGAGTACTGTAGTTTTTTATGGCAAACATGCTGACAGTTGCGATTATCGGTGAATGGTCTGATGAGAGATCAAAACTTGGAGTTGCCTGCATGTACCATGCGGAGATTCCGTCTGTGACAAAAAAGTCCAAGAGATCTAGAATCTTCTTCGGGTCCGTAGGCCAATATGTAGGTGTTCCCATTGATAGATGCAAGTAATGTTTTTTTCTGATAATAGTTTATGAAGTTCTCTGCCTTTTTGTGTTATCAATCGAGATTCGTAACTGACGGATTTGAGCCTACTAATGTCAGACATAATGGGAATAAAATAATACAGAATGATTTGTTAAGTACAGAAAGAATATGAGCGTTATGTAGTAAAACTGCATAAGCGAGCAAAACAGTGTAAACAAAACAGTGCCAGCAAAATAATTATGGCAAAAAGCACGGAAAACAGAAGGCAACCAATTGAAAGACAATTGGTGACACGTGAAATAGACTCCAAGTGTATCAGTGCATTATAAACAAAAGTGACTTAAAAGCAGAGCAAGTGTAGTAACATTTATTTCAAGATAAAGACAATTTTATTGTTTAGGCAAAGACATGACATCAAAACCGTAGTCCATAAGGTTAAACATGTTATCAATGCCAATTTCTTTTATAAAAATTGAAAATCTAGTCACTAAGATACATGACAGTCTTTTGTTAATAAATAAGCAAGCCTGTAAAAGTTGTGTTGGTGCCAGTTTGAGCTCCACAAATTATAGCATAAAATTATAAATAAAGAAGTCCTTTTTAATACCATTTGTGCATAAAGTTATTAACTAGTGTACATGACTTCGGTGGGTGTAGTTTGCCAGGTATTGAGAGGTCCAGGTGAAGCAGATTAGCCAGAAGAAAAATTCTTCCAAGTGCGAGTGATTTCGGGGGCACATTTCCTTAAGCAATCAGCTTCGCCCAGCAAAAACAGTGCCTGCTGCGTGTAGAGGGTACCTTCAGGAACCAGTACGTGCAGAAATTCCAACCATCAAGCCATTCCCAAGTGCATAATTCCAGTGGCGTCATTGGGGAGTGTATCCAGTATCCGAGAAACCTATGTATGAGGTGGAGAGGCATATTATAGTTATCCAGATCCGTCCAACTTCGAGAAATTCAGTTAGAGTTCTTTGCAAATGCAGGAAGACGCGGCATTTTTCACTTTTTACCGAATATAGAACAATAAACGATCGTGCGTGGGTTGCGACGTCACACTAGAAACAAAACGAGCTTAGCAGTTGCTACATAACAGTATTAATAGTCTCCTAATGCGTCTTTGCGTTTTGGTGTTTTCAAATTCAATTTAAAGCTGTTTTTGCACTAGCAGATCATCGTGTTTGACTGAGTCAAATTTAGAGGTTAGCTATACGTCAGATGGAAATTGTGCATATGCCCAAAATAATTGAGTATTTGTCATACAACGAGTTCTTTGTCATGCTACACCCTGAACCAAGTTTGTCTAATGTTCTACGGAGCTAAGTCAGAATTTATTGCGAATGGATAAAATAAGGAATGATCAATAAACCATGTAATTGTCGTAATTATTATTACACTTTTTTAATTTGCTCTGAGTTTAACAGGTGATTTTCAATTGAAACTTAATAATTATAAAGTGTAGTATCCCTTGCCATAATAATGATTTTATTTAAAAACTATTAGATACTTAATTGGTGAGGAGGCGGGATTATTACAATACATTGGTCGAGATATTCAAGACAAGTACTGTTATTACAGCTTTGCACTATCTAACCAATCTCGGAATAAAGAATTAAACAGAGTCTAGAAATAAACAATATGCATATCTAATTTCTGCTAATAACAACAATTAACGCCTTCTCGCTGCCGGGTTAACCTAACTGGTTGCTGTTTACGACCGCTGCTGGGCATTAGATCAACTTAAACCAACATTATGCCTCACTTTCTCTCGAATTAAGATATGATTACAATCTGTTAACCGCTCATAATCATTACATATCTATGGATCTGGAAAAGAGACCTATAATTACGCAGGAAACTGCTGCTTCCTGAAAGAACTATTCCACCTCATTGTTTACGAAGTTCGTAGTTACGATGTAAACAAAACGTCCGAAAGCAATTAGGAGAAATTATTTCTCTAAGGCGTGAAAATGTTTGTCGCTCGCCGACCTTCGTTTCATATTGTATTTAAAGCTCGCGAACAATTTGATGTTAAAGCCCACTAACGGCGTTGTGACATTAACATTGAGCGCTGCAAAATACCAAAAACTCGTTTAAAGTGCAAATTAATTCATAAACTTGAAAATTTCATTGTTAGCTTGATATTTCCTTATTTCAAGTTTGCTTTATTCTGTTTCAGGCACTGGGAGAAATCGCGCGAGTCTCCAATCAGCTGATTCGATGTGGTGCCAAGGTAGGCGAATAAGTCAAAGATTAAGTTGTAATCAACATACTGTAAATTCATTTCCTACTAGAAAAAACTGATAGTATTTCATTTAAGAGAATTTTATAAAAGCACGCCGATCTTAAACTATACTACGTTTCTTAATAAGTAACCACGTGAATTTTGCAGAAACGAATAAAGAACTCGCTAGTAAAAAAAAACTTAGTTTGGGGTAAAAAACAGGTGAGCCAGAAATTGTAGATTGCCAAAATTTATCATGGGGGTTTATAGCTGCGGTAATTCGAACTGCAAACGGTTTAGGACAGATCACCATACATCTTCATTCAGACTTTTAGCGGCTCCTTTACTAAGAAAGATTGCAGCATAGGGGAGCAGCTTAAAAGGTTGTGCGAAAAAACAGTGGTGAGAATGCGTTTAGAACAGAACTGGAATGTGTTTAGCTTTGTTTTAAAAATTCATGTCACGAGTTAGCTTATCAGTATCGACCAATTCAATATAGATGGGAGCGATTTGATTTCATAATGATAATATTTCAGGCATTATTCATCGGACACTGTTTTGTCAGAACTAGATTGCTATCTGAACATCGATAAATACATGGGACAATTCTTTTTTATTTAATATTTATATGAACCCTATTTCATTATAAGTATTTATGTAACTGACTGAATTGATTGAAAATTACACCTTAACATGAACAGGAGAATTCCAACAACTACATTTTTGTTTATATGCTTTATCCCAGTGTGCACAGACACATTATACTAACGTTGAAATATAACTTTGAACCAAGCGTTATATTAACGTCGAAATGTCGCAAAAATCAACGTTAAGTGGTTGATTCTATGTCAACTAATGACGGTCTGCTATCGTTTGAGTCATGACCAAACAAGACTCTTATGTGTGGTTGTTATAATCGCCATTTAAAGCACATAAGTTTTCAACATTGTTGCGAACTACTTAACGTATATTTTACGTTGGGTTGCCAAGCCGACGTCTTTTTAACGTCATGTTATTGCACAATTGTCACCGATATGTTAACGTGGGAATATCGTTGTCTTCTCAACCAAAAATCTACGTGCTTTATAAGTTAAATCGATGTTACATTAACGCTCTTGTTTACTGTGAACGTTATGAGCACATTCCGTTTCAACCACAACTTTAGCTTGTTTTTTTACGTTGAAACGACCTTTTAATGGATATAAAATCGATATTTTATTTAGATCAAGTACTAACTATAGAAAAACGGTACTTTTCCTGAATACTCTTTATTGTGCCCAGCCCAACTGAATGAAACAGCGACTTCATTTGATAAACGAAATTAAAAAACCGGTAACTGCTTTAACACTATGTAGTTCCACCCAAAGTTGAGAGTCGTTGCAACGTGGGAAAAAATTAAACTTAGTGGAAGATGGAACGTACTACCTACCATATATTCTTCTAAAGCAATTCTGCTAGCTGTATGTAAACTGAAATAATTAACATACAAAGTTCTGCTTCAGAGATGTTTCTATTTTATCAGCGACACAAATGGTGACCTAAACAGTGAATCCAGATCACCAAGGAGAGAGAACTTCTTGTCAGCATACTGTAACAATCCACTGTAGTGTGTTAGCATAACGCGTCCCCGTTGGTCGGCACTATCATGCGAGCAATGGCATTACGCGTAACATGCGCGGTGAGCACACGTCCTGAAGTAAGGTACAACTTACGTGTATATGTAAACGTCATATCAACGTTTAACATTAACCGCTGGTCTAAAATACACCTGAAAACAACGACATACAAATGTAATGTAAAAACATTAACAGATTGTTGTAATAACATTTTATCTACGCTAATCTTACTAATCTAAAAGGCGTTTTATATTAATGCTGTACATTAACTGCTAGTATCGGCTTCATATAAACACGCATAATAAACGTCAGATCCAACACGTTTAATAAACGCAATAATTACGTAAACAGTAAAAATAACTTCTAAAACTCAACGTCTAATTTACGTTAAGAAAATGGCGTTACTATTGGACTAAAACTAAATCGTTTAATTTTCAACGAATAACGCCCTTTTAACTATGTAAACGTCTGTTCAACGTATTTTAAACTTCTGTCTGATGGGATATGTTAATGCATATCTACTTGCTTTAGCAATACTTCCAGATCATATAAAGTACGATTACTTCAACACAACTTAAATATTTTTTAAATTATGTAGGTATTAAACGAATGTTATTACATTCCGAAGCTGTACACAACTAAGTCATCATCTTATAATTCTTTACAATACTTCAACAAAATATTTAGTGGCTTTTTTTTATAATGTAACATTTTCTTTTAACTGCTCATACTCTTATAATTTTCCTATAATCACCATAGTAATTTGCACTACTGTTAAATATACCCTTAAACTTACAGCACTGAAATAAAAGCTTGTTCATAGATTATCTGTCAGATCAATTACCAATTAGTTTAGTGTACATTATTCTACATACTTTATTGAATGAAATATATTTTAGTGAAGGAGTAGAGAAAAGTAATGTTATTTTTAAATTAGATTTCTAAAAGCTACATATATCTTAAAAACAGTAATGAGCTGACACTAAATGTAAAAGGAAACGAATACTAACTAATAGATTTTTAGTTCAATTAGGTATTCTTTAATGGTTATTTATTTATGATAATTATAATATTAATATGACAGTATAAACGTTCAAATTGTTTCCAAATGACACCATATCGATATAAGTCAAAAATTATTATTTTGAGACAGAAAGGCCCAAAGTTCAGATATTATTTGTATATATATATATATATATACTATAGAAATATCACTTAAAAAGTTATAAAATTTACCATTTAAAATGTCTTAACTATAAATATAAGAGTTTTTTGTGTACAGCTGCTTTATATGTTTTGACTTAGCTATGGCTTTCAAAATGTTTGGTCTACAATAACGTAATTCTTTCATTTATGCATGTAAATTATCGATTATGAGAAAACTAAACCTTTGATTTGAAATGAAAATATTGATAGAAAGTAATATTAAACTTGTTTTCTTACTCATAAAAAAGAAAGTATACTATTCATATTAAGATCAGTCTTTTTGGTATGTGCAAAACATTCTTTAAAAAAACCTGGGTCCTCAACGCTATTATCGCCAAGGATATATTTGAAATATTCGCAATGAACTGGAAAGGTCCTTCCATATTTTTCTTCTTTTCCTCTTCGATTAGCAAGACAAAGTCTTACTATGGTGGCATATCAATGTTTCTAAAATCTATATTCTGCCTCTTTGACTATTTAGAAAAGTTGCTTATTTTACATGTAACGTTTACAGTGTTCTTCTAAAAAGTTGTAAAGTTTTTTATTCCAAACGCAATGACTGAATGTAAAACAAGACCTATATGACTTAGTCTGTTTCGATGATTTCTGGCCATATAAACAATGTGATAGCAAAAATCACTTCTTTACATTAGTTGTTAAATGTGGAATGTGTTTTGCATCGTCTTCTCTCTGACCAAAATATATTTTCGTAGGTGGGAATCCCCTGACACCATAAATTTGCGGTCAGTTGTTTCCAAATGGAATTGTGTCTACTTTATTTTCATATACCGTTAAAGGGAACCGAATCGCAAAAAAGTCAGAAGCATATTTTTTTAAGATAGCGGCAATAGCACATAGGAAATCTTGGTCGACAACTTGAAGTTAAGCTTTCTTGAACCTCCCCAATACGTAAAAAAGAGAATTTAAAATTTTGGTATACTTTCAAGCAAATGCTTTCTTTTTGTACATAGTTACTGGACTATTAACAATAAAAACTGTTTTAGTAATGTGCACCATCTTCGTACCTACAACTTTTATATCGGTGATACTCATATTTTCAAAACCAGATAAAATATATATATGTATATATATATATATAAGTTGCTTTGTTCTTCGTCTTTTATCACAGAAAAATACTCGTATTTGATTTAATCGGCAACTGAGTTGATGAGATGTTTTTCTGTTTTAATAATGCAACATCTTATTACACTTACCGCAGTAATTATTTGAGGGAAACGTGCAAGCTTTAAGTTATTAATCTACACGCCTACTACAATATGTAGAGTACACGTAGTTAAAAAAATTGCAATCTCCCTCATGCATTATTAAAATATCAGAATGATGCTTTTTAGATAAATGGCCCATTCAAACTTTTATTACTCTTAAATCTTATTGTACTCACTTAAATCGATATTGCTTAAATTAAATGAGTAGCTTTTCATATAGGTAGTCATAATCTATAAAGTTTTGGTTTTGATATCCCTAAATGTTTCCGCGATTGTACATCTTCCAGGATATCGCAATCATCACGAAATATATTCAAATAAAAAAATTTTACTTATCTTTGAATTTTAAATTTCAAATATTGTTATTAATATATTTTTAAGAGTTAAAGTAATTCTATAATGTTTGAGGCCTTCGCGGTTACTTGAATTGTCAATATTAGAATTAAATTTCGGCTTAGACCGCGCCGTCTATGTAGATAAGCACCCAGCATTTGTTGGCTCAATGTACCTAACACCTTGTGAACTAAAGCAAGAGCTTGTGTAACGGTCATGTCCGTGTTATTAGAGTAGCTTGTGAACGAAGATACTTAGGCATATTTGGCCTTTTTACTGTTCGTGCACCCATATAGACTAACGTTTCGCAAGACATTGCAGCTTGTATCATCAGAGTCACAGTTGCTTAAAGTAATTCTTTTAATAATTAAAGTTGTTAGAATTTCAATTCCGTTTTTAAATTTTGTTAAGAAGCTATTTTCAAAAACTTGATAAGGTGTATGATTTCCGAAAATCATCACGATGGTAAAGATTTATGTGAAATCACGATTTCATTGGCGGATAAGTCAAAAATGCTAAAACTTGATTTATAGTCGTTATTAGGTAATTTTTAGAAACATTAAATCCCGGAATTCCAATTTTTGAATATGTTTTAAAACTCGGTGCTCTAATAAGATTACCAAGTTTTCCCATTTCAGAAGGCGTCCCTCGCGACGCCATCTTACAAAACTGGCGAGCAAGCAGATTTTTTGGAAATATCTATTAATACCTATTATAGTTATTATCGAGGACGCCATTATCAACAACAGTTGTTTGAAACACTTTTCTCTATATCAATAGCTAGACACAGCGCAAAGTTTAGCGCAATATAATTTTTTTGTATTAACATATTTATCAATGATTATTGATTGAAAATTCAAATTTTTCCATCATTTTGACCCTATCACAAGGTATGGTGTCTCAGGTAGTCGTGTCGGACCCCATCTCTAGCGTCCGAATTCTAACAAACCCCAATACGCATAAACAATCCGGAGTGATATTCCTGTCTATAGGCGCTAGTAATTCTATTCAAAACAAGGTCGAAGTGCACAAAGGCCAGATGTTCAGTATAGTCCGCCCGTTGACACAATAAAGAAGCCGACCTGCGATTAATTGATCAATGATAGTAAAAATCGCAGATCAACCCCCATACAGTTTATACACCACGGCAGCTCGGAAAACTCTTTACTTACCGCGATAGCCGAGCTAACTCAAATTTCGGGGCCAGAAATCAAAATATTTCAAATAATAAGAGGAAATAATCTGCAAGTGACTAGCGTTTAATTAGTAAGTAATAAAAAGTCTTGACGTGTCAGTAATTAATAATCAGGATAATTAAAATGCAAATAATGTGATAACAAAGTTGTATACGTTAACTGAAGGTTGCGACACGCATTAAATCAAAAAACCCCTTTCGGGTTATTCTAATAACTGTGAATTCAAATTATTGATGGGATATGCATACCTCATTCATTTAATAATTCCTTCTGTTTAGGCTATTGAAATAAAAAAGCGTGACTGTACCTTTTACAGAGGGTCAATACACATCAAAATTGCAGCTTTAAATACTGAGCATAATTAAATATAGGCATAAGAATTTAAATGTAAAAACAAGAGCAGGTATGAAATTGAACATTACATGTTTGTTAAGTGTTTCATAAATTTTTGCCGCTTCTCTTGCAGTTGTGTATTGTACTATGCGCATTTTAGAACTTTTTGGAGCGTGCCTCCCCTCGTCACTTATCCTCCGGCAGTCAAAGTGACTGAACGCGAGATGGTCCGCTCTGCGGAATGTTAATGATTGTTTACATGTTAGAATGTTCTTGTGTTAATTTATTGCAAATAAATTACCTACTTTGCTTTCAACGAGTGTATAATTTAGTAAAAAATAAAATCCATGCAGTCCATTAAAGTTTCCATTCGAGTTCGCAACCACAAGTTTCGAACATAAAGGAAAACTGGGAAGCTCCTAAACAATGTTAATCATTGCAAAAAGTATGAATTTAAATTCCAAATACTGACGGGTTTAAAATGCACAGATGTGAATTGCTGGTATTGAAGATAAGTTGATATTTAATCCCGGAGTAGCACTACTAACCTCAAAACATATGCTGGACGTGAACGGCTACACACATTGTTGAAATCGCCGTGGATGCACCGGTGATTGCAGCGGAAGCACCCTTAAATGGCAGCAAATACTAGAACGATAGCAAGTGTTGAAAATGCGATTAGGCTAATAACTTGGCCTCCGAGATACACTCGTGGATGAAACTGTTAATAAAGAGCTAAGAAGAAATGTAATTACTATGGAGATAATAAGACAAAAAAGCGCCATCGTACCTGATCATTGTCAGCCCTAGGAAACACACTGCTCATTAAATTAATTGAGCGCACGTAATTTGACTTAAATAAAATCAAAGCTCAGCCGCGCCGGTGACGGTGGGCTCAAGCGAAGACAGCAAGTGCTCGGACGAAAATTCCGTTTCCTAAAGAAAGCTCGCATTACAACGGCCTGTGATAAGATATAGCGCGGGTCAGAAAGGGCATTGCGCAAACGAAATGAACTCGAGTCAGGTACAAAATAAGCTGCTTTGGGAAATTTAAGAATTCGAAATGCAAAGGATGTCTAATTCAAATAAAAATATACAGGTTAGGCCTGAAATAATTGGATAACTGGCCAAAACATTGTTTCACCGTCATGCAGTTTAAGTGCAATTAACTCGGGAAGTTTTCGTATTTGGTATAATTCTAGACTTAGGTGTCTAGTACTAAGATTTACCATTCGTCATATTGCCAAGATGGCCGCCAAAAACAATTTTTTTCTTCAGATATCTCCGTCTGAGTCTTATTAATATAATAATATTTTCTTTATTAATTAACTGATAGTTTTCAATATATCATAGCAATTTAAGCATATCGGCTATAGTAAACGCCGTTAGGGAATGTAAAACGACTATGTTTACATTAATTTTACAATGACAATGTATATAATTGATTTGTGGGAAATTTGCTTCTTTTTAATTTTTGTAATACATATTTTAACTATAAAACGTTTTAACTATAAAACGCAAAGGAGATATTGTATTTAAAAAACTGTTTTTGGCGACCATCGTGGTAATATGGTCAGATGGTCACGCCGGCGGCAGTTACTGCTTTGTGCAAAATGTGGATTCTAGTTTTCGATACCTACCTAAATCTAGAACCCTGCCAACTTCCAAAACGTCCCCAATTAATTCCTGGTAAGGCATTTTTATATGACCTGTCGGGAGGACTCACAATAGAAGGGAGGAAAATTGCAAAAATTCGGCCGTTAGAAATGGGGTCCGACACGACTACCTGAGCCTACAAATTTTGTGATACTGTGAAACTGACTGACAAATAATAATCAGTCATAATAAAATCATAAGTTTCAATCAATCGAAGAATCTGTTAAAACAGAAAGAGTTTTAGTATTGAGCTTCACTTTGTGCTGCTCTAGTTTAGAATCTATTTGACTTAAAGAAAAAAAATTCTCACAAAAGCTGTCGGAAGTTACGTCCTTGATAAAAATGTAACAAGTATTTCGTTGCATGACTGGCGAGAGCGTAAATATTCCAGAAGAACCGGTTCTCTTGCCATTTTACCAAGATGGTGTCACGAGCGGTTTAAATAGCGTGTTTTAAAACATATTGAAAAATTAAAACTCCGTAATTTAATGTTTCTAAAACATGGCTTTCTGTGTCTAGTGCTGGACAATGTTCCACATTTTTAAAATGGAATTTTCACATATTTACGTTGTTATCTCTAAAATAATCTTTGGGGCACTTTCCTGTGCTTTTCTCAAAAAATTTACTGAATTAAGTAAAAATTTTCTATCATTACAAAAAATTACAAAAAATATTGCTGCAGCTTCACGTATCGCGCCATTAATCTGTACTGATTCGGGTTCTTACTTCTTGTAACCTATTATTATATGTCTATGAATTATTTGTGTTATCAATTTAAATTGCCCTGTTTATTATATGAATGTTAATAATTATTCTTTGTGCTAGCTCCTGAAAATCAGGTGTGGATTCCTTCTATCTATTAGATTGCTTATTCTGAAATCTGATGGTTCGATTTTAATTACAAATTCTACAAAAATAGTACAAAACAGAGCGTTAGTTGAAAAGACAAATTTTCTCTAAAATTTTAAGCTGAATTCAAAAATGTAATAATATACCAGGTGTTCTATTTGAGTTAAAAAAATAGGAAAAACACGAAAGAAACCCATTTTAGAGGTATTCAACAGATCAATACACATTGAAAATGTAATAAAAACGTTTGAAAAAAGTTGTTAGAGCCGTTTTTGAAAAAATCGAAAAGAACTGAAAAATCACAGGAGTAAACACCTACTACCGGTTATGTGATTTTCTTCAAAAGCTTGTTGTCGCATTTAGATAGTACACAAAACTTATATATGGAGTTTCAACGCAATCCCTCTTTTCGTTTTTGAGATATTCTGTTCACAGACTCACAGATCGACAGACTGACAGATAGACAGACCAATGAAAAAAAAACGTTTTGTGGGACCAGGAGACTCTAAAACTGAAAATCTGTTGAAAACTCAATTTAGAATTTTTGGGGTGAATCCAATACTTACTTTATAGTAAATGGAAGTAAAAATCACAACAAAAACATACAGCGAGTTTCGCTTATTACTGTTGTTCATGAGTAAAACTGTAGCTGCTGTTTTGTAAAAGTTTTGCAAAGATATAAAACTTGGTCTTCTGCTTAACGTCATATCTACTTGGCGCTGTCTATTATTGTTTTCCAACGGTATTTTCAATTACTTTGAATTAATACAATATTTTTATGAAAAGTAAGGCAGGGTTATATGAAGCAAAAACAGCAAATTTCTAATGCATCGTTACAAAAAGGATGAAGTTTATGTTATGACGGCACAAAACTAGAATTTTTGTCGATGCTTGAAAAATAGCAAAACACGTAAACAAAAATTATGCTTCTTTACCAAACTGCTCAGACACCGTTAAATTTAGTAAGATCATACGGTCCCGTTTTCTTGCTTGCTGTGGTTTTGATCTTAGCTTTTTATTATATTTCATTCTTTTATGTTATATTTTCAAGCTTATGTAACAACTTGTTTTTAATACTACCTCAATTTAGCTTAACAAAAGGCAAATGAACCTTAGTCAGCATTTGACGTATTGCTTAGTGATTGCTATCATGCTGTATAATGCATCGGTGAATTCTGTGATAGTTTAAGCTCAAATATTTTAAATTTATTTGAAAGATTTACATTTTAAACTTTCTGAACTTTAAATGTAAGCATGGCATGCATTTCCTTGGTTTGATATTTGTAAACAATTCTGTGACTTAATACATTTTCGTATAATAAACATTTAGTGTTTTTTTGTTACTCCAATTTAAAAAAAGCACCGGTATTATTAGTATTTAGTTTTGAAACTGCCCTTTCTTGTTTAGTCAAGAGAAAACCAACAAATATTTCCCGCTTTTCGCAAGTAACACTTAACTGTTGTTAAAGAATAGAAATCATTCTAAAAATGGTCTGACATTCCTTTCATTCGCTTGCGTATCTAACATATTATGTATAAGGAAGTTGGCAAAACACTTCACTTTCTTTGAACATACTCACAATTCGACAATATATCAGCTATTTAAAATATACTTATACTTATTGTAATTGTTCAAATTTTGGAATATTTTGTGCTGTAGCTAGCAAATCGGTTTTATCAGTTAGTAAGCTTGAACTTTTTTATTAATTTTGTGAAAAATTACTCCTTTAACTCAATATATTTTTAGTTTGTAACGCAATATAGAAAATTATTTACACATTACAAACTGAAGGTAATTGTTCTACCTTATCTAGGTTTGAAAAATATGAAAGGTAAAAGCTATTAACTAAAAAACAAATTTTTACGTAAAAACAGCTTCAACTATCGTCACTTTCAGTCTAAGTAAATAAAACTATTTGAATAGTTCTTGATAATCAGGCAAAAATGCAAGTTCATTAAAAATCAACATTCTAAACGAGATTCTTTCCATAGTAAGATCCCGAGTGCACTTTTTTACGAGTTGCAGTATAATTGACGCCCTTTCCTTTCAGTAAAAGTGGAATACGTCCAATTAACTATTGCGAAAAGCTCCAACAATTTTACTTTATAATAGTTTTACTGAATCTCTTAGTAGCAGCGATTATAACTTAAAAGATCGGTCGCGCCTGTTTAAAAAACAGCAGTCACTGAGTGGTATTTGTTTTGCGTAAGTCAGAAAAAATCTCAAAATTAGAAAAACATAATTTACTAATGCAGTTCTCTCTCTGGAAACAAAAATTGGAATTAGTAGTTTGGCCGTTCATAAATGACTGGCCACACAGCGCCATGTCACCCATGTTTCATCAACTAGCGGTTCTCCGATAATGAAAAATAGGTACCATAACGAAAATTAAAGTATTCGTATATTCACATGAAGTCGTATATGGAATCGATCCAAGCATTTTACTACCATCAGCAATGCTATTTTTTAAATACTGCCTAAAAGTAACTAATTTGGGTATATCATAGATAGTTGCAGTTAATAAGTCGTCTTATTTTGGGACTAGAAATCTATGGTTAAGCTATTCCCACACATTTTAGAGACATTCAGTATACTTCTGATATTAGTGAGACTTATTTATGGCCAAGTGATTTATGACCGACTTATTTTACAGTGACATATTTCTTTGTAAATACCAAGCTTAACATCGTTACCGAAAGAACAAACTAATAATTAATTAAAACTAGAACACTTGCAGTCTGACCCTGATGAGTTAACATATAATAAAGTACAACAGCGTGGCCCTGATATGGTTAACTGGAGTGCCCTTCTTTTTGTTAATCAAAATTTGGGTAGTTTGTGTACGACCTTACAAATTGAATTACGTCGTTACGGTGCAAATTCATTTTCCTGAAACGCGATGGGGAAACCAGCGGTTAAAACAAATGCCGCCGAGATAGAAATCGTTACAATCAGGTGCACGCAAGTTCTCTATTTCTTGCAATGGCGGCTAGAACAATGATTTATCCGTTGCATTATTCTAAATAAATTTTTTTGCGATTTTAAAATATTCTACGCTATAACTGCGCAGCACTTTCACCGGAAAAAAGTTGTAAAATTTCAATAAATCACGCTGGCAGTTGCTTAATTTGTAATGGTTTCAAATAAATAGCCAAATGCGCTCGAAGCTAAGCCGTTATGAAATTAAACAGTAGGTACTTGCTAGCGCTAAAATTTGGTATTCATTCGTTGTTACTATTTTTTTTTTTAAATATTGTCTGAAATCTGGCAAATAGCTTTACCTACATTTATAATTAAGGTGAAAAGTTGCGTGCGGGACCAGTTAACAGTAAAATGTCTAGTGAAACGGTTTATCACATGAATATTTCACATCTGCAGGTAGGGCACGCAAATCGTTTATCCAACTTCGTTGGCTAAAATTGCGCAATGGCGAATTACTCCTTTTTCAAATATTATTAGCAAAACGTAACCAAGTTACATAAAATATACAGTAGATAATTTGCACCCATCGAAAGAAAAAGTACTGGAATGTGGTTTAGGTCTCACTAGCTTTCAATAAAACATCTCAATAACCTGTTACTTATTTAAGTGATCAATGACTAAACAACAAGTGTGACAGAAACTGATTTCTAATCTGTACTGATTTTTTTATACTTTTCGGAATTTTGTAATGAGGGTTCTAAAAAATATTTTTTTCCAAAATTTAATGTTTCATTTTATCCATCTTCAAACGTCTTCAGAATAATAAGTAGGATCCTTTGAAATATTTTCAGTTTTTCCGAATATTAGTGTAATGTCATAGATTAAATTAGAGTAATTTGATCGTTCAATCTTTCGTAATGAATATATCTTGGAGCAAAGTGTTAATAAGAAATATATAAACTAACAAAATAAGTTTCAGTTTTTGGATGAAATCCAACCTACATTTATTTGTCCATATATTGTAATATCGTGCTAAGCTGTAAAAGATCGAACACTGTATGTAAATAAAAATTCATTTTGCTTATATACAAACGAACAACATATATATCTATTTCCCGTAGAAGAAATAATGTCAGTCGATACTATAATTAAATACAACAAGCAAACAACCTCCTCTACTACGTTTTTATGATAACAATAATTAAACTTCGCTCAAGCAGCTGTTTCTACTACGCATTTATGCTTATAGTTGCTACACAGATTTGTTTAATAGGTGTCAGCTCGCTTAATAATAGAAAGTAGCGCGTGCACGCTGCCCTCATTTAATAACTCAGCACGTGCTCCGACGGGTGCTGGTAAATAACAAAGTCTAGCATTAATCGCTCACCTTAAGTGATGCTTGTCGAACTTAATTTTCATAAAAGTCTGTATCTGCACCTTGGCGGTATTCCTGGCGATGCTTTTTCAATTACGTCGCTCAATGGCGTGGATGATTCTCTGTTGGCTGACTGAATCTGCGAGTCTTCAACAAACAATGTCGGTAGGACGTCAGAACTCCCGTAAACTTAACAGGTTCTTATTAGAATACAATCTATACTTTTCATTAACTCTATATTCTTCGTTTGAGGAAATCAGCTTTACTCAATGTTAGATATTCCGGAAGTGAATATTATCTCCCAATCGGATTACTGGGAGGAGGGGGGGGGGGAGTAATCAAAATTGAATATCACACTCGCAGAAGCAACCGAAATATTAATACCTGGAACGTCCGTGGACTGTTTTAGACTGGAAAGACCTATATAGTAGATCAGGGCTAAAGAGATTCAACATGGACATAAAAGGTATATCAGAAACACACTGGAGGAGAAAGGGGCATTTCATCACTTCCAGTGGTACCACAATTATCTCCTCCGGCAACGAAGATAAGAGCACACATCTTGTAGCCTTAATGTTATCCGCCGAAGTCAGTAAATCTTTAATGACATTATCACCGTCAATGACATGATAATATCCATAGAACTACTTTGTAAATGCCCGTTCACATCATACAAGTTCGCGTACCCATAAGTCAATCTAGCAAATGACTAATAGAAGAGCTTTACGTGAATTTAGAAGCTGTACTGCAAAGTATTCCAAACGGAAAAGTAGTTGTTTCAGTAGAGATTTTAATGCTAAACCTGGGAAACAACAAATGATGATCACATAAGGGACGTGCTTCGAAAATATGGAATTGGAAAAAAAATTAAAGAGGCGAAAGATTGATAAATTTTTGCACAAGCAATTCACTTTTAATAATAAATAACGTGTATAAACAACATGTTCGCCGCTTATACACGTGGATTTCTCCTGATGGCCAATGCAACATCTACTCGAAATGAACAGAAGAGAAACACGTTTCGCCAATCCTTTAAGTTACCGAAAGAGGCGGATATAAATATTTATCCCTACTTACATTTCAATCTCAAATGCCACAGTTGTCATGTTCCAATTGCGCATCTGTTTGATTTCGATGTCTGTAGTACTTATTCCATATTGTTACTCCTCAGTTACGCATCTATTCGGTTTCAATATCTATGGGACTTAGTTGGTATTTCGTGCGGTTGTGTCCCGCCTACTTTTGGCTTGCATCCCGGAAAGTAAAAGTTGCCATTGTTTCCTCGGAGTCTTTCCGTCTTGTCTTTATTAGAGGCATGAACTTAGTATAAGCGTCTTCAAACTGTTCAGTGAATGTATGAGCATGCAGTTTGCCTTTTTGGCGGAGTTGCCTTTCTGAACCACGAATTAGGGAAGTTTTAATTCCACGCCATTGTCGGCGGATTCTATGCTTCCTGACTTCCTCCCTCGCACTTGCCCAGAACACTTCGGGCAGTCAGTGAGGAGCCGTAGGGCAGAGTTTGCAGAAGTGTTAGCTTCCATAGCATCTGGATGCGGCATGACCTAGAACCGTTCATATCTCCATTCGCGGTCGCTTTACACTTGTTACTTGTATTTCTTAGAGCGCAGGAAGGGACTCGATTCCGGAACGTACCGTTACGGCCAACTCAAAGTGCACGGCAGATTTTTAGCGTGTAATACGATATTCTAATCATAGACGTCGAGTTTTGACGTTTACGTTTGTCATCAACTGTCATAGAACTGAAAACTCGAAAATTCCCAGACATTTGTCAGAAGCAGAGAAAATGCGAGCTATTACAAAACTGGAAGAGAACTGGTCGCTGAGTCGAGTCGCAGCAGATTTGCATGTCAGCAAGAGCTGCATTTTCAAAATTAAAAATCGTTGGCAGTAGAGACTTCTGCAAGAAAAGTTTTTTTAACCTCAGAGAACAAAGAACGAAGAATACAGTTTGCAACCGACTATTTGAATGAAATCGACGATTTTTGGAACAGGACTGTTTTCTCAGATGAAAAGGTATTTCAATCATTTACCAATTGACGATTAAGGGTGTATGGACCACAAAATTCAAGATTTGAGGAACAATATTATGTTCAACCCTTAAGTAGTGGACGATTCTCTGTAAACGTATGGGGATGGATCAATGCTCACGGACCTGGGGCATGCTACAGAATTAATGGTCGACTGAATGCTGAAAATTATCGCAATATTTTGCAAAATGTGATGCTGCCATCTGTAAGAGAGGCCTTTCCTAATCAATTTACTTTTCAACAGGCAAGATATTACTTAATTAATTAATTTTGTTTACGTTAACGTAATTGATAACATTATTTTCACAGGATAACTGTCCTGTGCATGCAGCAGGGATTGTTCATTGATGGTTTGATGAGAATAATATCAATTTATTACCATGGCCTGCAAAAAGTCCGGACTTGAACCCTATCGAAAATGTTTGGGGGTATTTAACTACAAAAATTTATACCAGAGATTTTGCACCAAACAACGCAGATGAATTATGGGAAAGAATAATAAATGCTTGGAAGGAACTGCGAGGATACAATATGGAAACATTGGTCAACCCTATGCGAAACAAACTGCAAAGCGTAGTAGCAATTTAAGCAATTGAATACTGATACATATTTATTAAATACATATTATTACATGTATAGTTTGTTTACTTGTGAAACTTTGCTAAAATACAAACATTAAAAAAGTAATACCTATTCTTACAATCACAAGCAACGCCACTGGAGAAACCCTCATTTAATAAGCCGAAAAATCGCAAAAATAACCATAGTAACAAAAAACCGTGCACTTTGAGGTGTCCGTAACTGTACCTACAAATTAAAGTTTCCCCTTTGTATGGACGTTTACTGGAAATTAGTGCCCTGTTGCATTAAGACTCGTACAGGCATTTTGATGACGTTTGGATTCCTCACGTGAACTTGGGAATATACAGTTCGCTCCGCGAGCTTTGTACCTGGAAGCGTACTAAACGTTTCCTCCCAATCCACGAAGTACACAGCGCTTGTGATCGCCTTGAAAACTATTGCCTTTTTTAATGTGTGGGATAATATTGTATCGCTGTATTGTAAACCTGTATGTATTAAAATGTATGGGTTTTTTTGCGTTGTCGAGCTGTTCTTGATATACGAATTAATGACTATTATACTGTAATACCAGCTTTATGGTTTTGATTTTGTTACTGCTACCTGTACTTGAGTTGAGCTTCTTTTTTAGAATATTTTGTGCTACTTGGGTTTACGAATTCTCTTTGTATGCTTGGATACACTTGTCGGTACTTAGTAAAAATCTGTTGGCGCCCTTTTGTCTCTTAATTAATTCGAGTATTTCAATAACTTTACACGCCGTCTCCATTGAGCTAGTTCTATCCGGCAATTATATCCAAGTAGTCATAAGTTTGTTTATTTTCTTCAGAGAATAGCCAACGGATAGCTTTGTTATGATAACACAGTACCGGCTCTTTCTTTCCCATTCGCACTCTTCACTAATGGTATCGATAAGTCGTCGACTCGATTTTGAACCAATTTCCTTCGTTTAGGCTTTGCAATAGTTAATTAACGAATTCTTTTTAACCGATATTATGCATATGACATATGATAAGATAACGGCCATAACACATTGAAAGCATCGTTTTAACAGATTGCGAAGACTAAATGTGTCTAAAGACGCGGGAGGGCATAGCAAAACCGCTCCATACCAACGGTGTGCCATAGAAGCTTGCACCAGCAAGATGAGAGTCAACTATTGCGATGGTAAATAAATAAATAATTCGAAATTTTGACAATTGTGGAGTATCTATATTTTGAAAGAATTCATCTCTTAATTTTAAAGTGACAAAGTTTAACTGGCTTACCTAGACATAGTTCAATAAAAACCAATGATAGACGTAATACATTCGATACTCTAAAATATGACAACAATTTGTCTAAAAGTAATGCCCAAGTCGGTGCAATGTGAAAGACTCATAAATTAAAATGAAATTACAAGCAGAGCAGTATTGCGGTACTGCAGCTGAAATATTTCTAGCAACCCATTCATAGCTGCACATGAATAACAGGAAACGCGTCTAATAGATGCCCTGACGTCGGCGAAAATTGATTCGGTGCTCCATTAGTCAAACAGATGTTGCAAAGTTGGAGGTGGAAGATAATCTAAAATATAAAAAATTTTAAATGCATTTCCGAAGTACCGTTATAGTGTACTAGCCAACTTATATCGAGAAAAACGAATACCAATTCACGGGCCCGAAAGTTAATTTTGAAAATCGGATCAAGGAGTTTTAGTTGTAAGATTAATTTAACATAAGCTGTACACAAATATCTCAGGTATTCACATCTCCAAGGGCAACAGTTTTATTGTAGAGATGAGACAATTAGTAGTAGGTAGCTGGTATTTGTACTCTTTCAAGTTGGGTTGTGGAATTTTTGCTGATTGCTCTGAAAGTTCAGCGCGTAGGAGAAGGGCAAATGGAAAAATTATCGGAAGATCGTGTAACTTTATTGGCTAGGAAATAAAAAAAAAACATTATAAACCAACCGTAAGCTCTAGATTGTAGGATTTTACAAACATTCCATTTATATTTGATCTTCGGCGAATGAAATTACTCTTTAAGGTTCTGAAGGTAAAATGTATAAGTAACGTAACATCAGCTAACATTTTTGTTATTTATGTAAAGTTCATAACATGGAAATATACTTTGTGTGGATTAGCTGGAAAATTAGTTAAAGGACAAATCATATCATGAACTCTCCTGTGTTGAATGGTGTCGAAAGCAAATTAAATTCCGAGGTAAACAATCAAGTCACTGAACTATTCACGCACAGATACTTGTAAATCACTCTTTCGTTATATAACAGCAAGAGTTGCTCATTCGCTGTTTGCACTGCAATCCTCGTTACCTAAAAGGCAAATTTCATTCTCGCTTTAGTGAACATGGAGTCGAACCATCAGTTTTAGTTCCAAGTGGCGGATACCGACTCATTTGAATTCATTATTCATTAGTTTTTTACTCGCAAACGAGTTGCTATTATCAAATCCTAAATGCTACTTGACTTTGATTAAGAAATGTGTAATTAAACAGCGGTTTGACAAGTTTCTCCTCAAGGTATCAAGCCCCGATTAATTTCTTCTTGAGTAACAATCTGCGCACCCGAGTTTTCAAATGCAAGAACAAACCGTCGACGCCATACTTCAGTAACTTCGCTGCAGTAATTAGCATTGCGAGGCAATTTCACAATGCATCTCACGTTTAAACAGAGATTGACTTCAGCTAACTTCGAGTAGAGCTCGATCAAACAACCAGAGGAAAATCCAGTAAATATACAGGACGTCCATTTCAGTATTTAAAACAGAGCAAATGCATACCAAAAATTACCAACTCTACAACCTTAAATATACTTTTAGCGAAAAACATATATAATATTATGTTTTTGGCCTTTGTTGCAAAATACCTACATTTCATATTTTGTCTGTGTTTACGTGTATTCTAGTTATAACTTTATCTATATTATTCCAATTATTTATTTGGCTATTTTTTTTAAACCAATATTACCTATTCTACTGATATTAGTCTTTCGATAGGGGTGTGGTGACATCATGGTTTTCTCATCATGGTCTCTCCATTTAGTTCAGTCTTTGTCCATCCTAATACTAGAGTCCTAGTGCTTCAGTAATTCTGGTGAAGTAATATGTGTATCATGTAGGTGATCTACGTCCTCTAGTAATCTTCACTTTGCCTTGAATGACAAGTTTTTTTAATCCATCCCTGCCCAAAATTCTATGTTATTTTATCTCCCACGCGATGTTTAGTATTTTTCTGTATAAATTCATTTTAAACGTTCTCCTGTCTCTTTGACCTGTCAGAATGTTCATGAATATGGAAATACTGAGAAAGCGAACACAATCCTCGTTTTCGTTTCTATGGTGATATCATGGCTCCTCCATATTTTTGTTATCAATGCCATAGTATTCTTGCCAATTACCATTCTTCCTTTAATGTCTTCAATGCATCCTTCCACATCGATGGTCGATATCTTAATGATCTCCCATTCGCGGTCGACATTATTCTAATCAGCAAGATGTTAATCGAACTGAAGACAACATCAGAAGAAAGAGGCCTTACAATGAATATCGCGAAAACTAAGATCATTACTTCGGAGGATACAATATTCAGGGTGGGCGACGACCCCCTTGGGAAGGTGGACGAATACATCTATTTAGGACACACCATAAAACTAGGTAGGGAAAATCAGACTGCAGAAATAAGTAGACGCATTCGAATGACGTGGGCGGCTACCGGAAAATTAAGCTATATCCTAAAAAACCCTAAAACTCCCACAAACTTAAAGACACAAGTCTTCAATACCTGCATTCTTCCGGTAATTGCCTACGGAATAGAAACAATGTCAAATGACAATTAAATCAGCCAACAGGTTTAGAACGACGCAACAAATGATTGAACACATAATACTAGAAATCACCCTACGCGACTGAATCAGAATCAGAAACCAGGAAATCAGACGACGAACCCGAACAGAAGACGTTATAAAAACTATCGCTAAATCAAAATGGAACTGGGTAGGCCACGTCGCTAGATAAGATGGAACGCGATCGACAAAACAAATCGTTCAATGGAGACAAAGAACAAACAGGAGACGCGTCGGCAGACCACAACGAAGATGGATCGACGACATCACCGAAAAAGTGAAAAAGCAATGGCAACAGGTGGCCCAAAACAAAGAAGAGTGGAAGAGAAGAGGGAAGGCCTACGTTTAGGAGTGGACAATTAGGGTTTGCTAAAGAAGAAGAGGAAGAATGCATTCTTTCATGCTTAAATAGAGGTGCTTATGTATATGGAGCTGTTCACTTTGTTCTATGTTACTTTTGTTGCTTAAAATGTCTATTACTACTATGTTTATTTTCTAATTATAAATTTTTAGTTCAGATTGCTTGCTAACCTCTTCTACACTCTACAATAAACGCATTATTCCTAGTGTCATTTGCGTATCTTGGGTTATACAGGGTGATTCATCAGTCTGGTTATAAAATTTAAGGGTAGTTAGAAAACATCAAACAGAACAACTTTTCACTATACGTAAAAAATAGTAATCCCACAAAAAAATAAACATTTTATTGCTTAAACTGATTGATAGTCACTGGAATAAATTTCTATGAAATTAAGTCCGCCTAGGTGGTTGCGTTAAGAGACTTCGGTAGGCGAGTGGCAATCGCCGCTGAAGCCCAGGTCACAATAAAAACACTGAGAGCTCTAGTCGTAGCGGGCTACAGTTCGACTCCCGGCACGGGTGGTGTGGATTCCGCGGAGTTAAGGTTTAGGTAATGCGTAATCGCTTCCGGGGGGCAATGGTAGTCCTTAGGATGAAGAAAAAGGTGTAAAGGTGATTGCGATAAGATCGATTTAGATAAATTGTAGAAGCAGAAAAGTAGATTTTGGGTATTTAAATCACATTTGTGGCTTCGATTTAGCCAGTGGTTCTCAAAAGTCCGCACCAGACGCATATGCAATTTTGTTTCTGTAAGCGATTAATTTCTAGTGCAATGTAATTCTACACCAATTTATTATAATGACTATAGTTATACATCACCCTGTAGATTCTTCGTGTTTCTACTGTAATGCTTTGCTTTTAGTCTTTTCATCGTCCATTTTTAGTAAATTTGCAATAGAAAGGGTCTGAATATAAATCTTTGTATGCCGTTACCGGACTAAAGAATCTGACAGCTCATTTTCCACTTTAACTTCACTCTCTCTGTGTACACATACTTGCGTCGTTGTTATTGTTGATTATCGAACCCAGGTATCTGAAAGATCTTACTTCTTCTGTTCCTAAATTAATAATTGCCTGTGGCGATCTGACGTTCTCGATATTAATAAATATTTTGTTTTTTAAGCGTTAACTGAAAGACCTATTTCTTTCGAGTGTTCTTTATGTATTTCATAGGCGTTTATTGTATTTTGTTTTTCCGTGCTCATAATGGCAAGGCCATCTGCGTACCCCAAGATTTGATACTGATTTCTGAATAAATATTCATCATATCGTATTGGATTGTTTCTTAGCATCCCGTCTAAAACCATGTTAAACAGAGTTAGTGAGAGCGCGTCTCGTTGTCTTAAACCTACATTGCTGTTGATGGGTTGAGTTTTCATCGCTCCTACACTTATTTTATTTATTGCATGTTCGGGATTGTCATAGGAATTAGTACATTTATCTTTAGCGGCACTTTAAAGCTATGTAGTGCTTGCTTAATCGAAGAGTATTGTACACTATCATAAGCTTGCTTATCTTATAATCCACAAAAATATTATGTAGGTTAATCCATATTCGCTTGCTTTTTTAGCGAAGTGTCGCATACTGAATATTTGATCTCTAGTAAATCTCCCTTTTCTGAAGCCTTCTTGATAGTTCTCAATCCCATTCTCAGAATATGGTCTTAATCTTTCTAGTAGGAGGTATGAAAAATCTATGTTGTATTTAAGACATATTCCACGGTAGTTGTAGCACGCAGCTTTATCTTCTTTCTTATAGATAAGGCATATGATTCCTAAACTCCATTCTTGTGGCGTCTCTTCTTTTCTCCATATTTCCAGGAGTAAATTTTTCTATTTTGTTTCTTAAATCGGGGTTATAAAATGTACACAAACGCAGAGACTGACAAACAGCCATAATTTCGAAAACATCTTTTTATAAATCAGAAGACACGAAAGCGGATATTTTCGAAAAATCTCGATTTGGAGTATTTTCACGATTACCATACGTAGAAACGAAAAAATATTTAACTTGGCCCCACTCGCAGATAAACTGCACATTTTTATGACATTGTCAACATCCACTTTGTTTTCCTTGGTAAGCTAAACCTTAATTATCAAATTAAAGGACACTCTACTTTTAAATGGACATGCAAGTGCAACAATTTTTTGATATCCTGATAGTGCAGAAATGTAATTTCCTTGCGATGTTTTATTGTTTCCATGTTGTCTCAACGATGGATATTTATAATTTTGTGCTTTTTGATGGAAGTCTACATTTTGTAGCACTTAATGTTAACATAATAATATTATTGAACATGATATTTAAGATTTATTTTTGACAATGTTTAGTGAATGAGTAGAATGTAAAAATAATAAATACAGAATGGAATTATCAGTTGAAGGATAGTTAGAATAGCTTTCAATATCTATATTCTATATTAAAAAAATGTTTGTATATTAAATAATTATACATAATACCAACGATTAGATGCTTTCAATACTTCTTTTTTTTAGTTCAATATTAAATCTTCTCCCTGTGAGAGCACAAGGATTTACGTACGTTCATACAAGAATGGACACTAAAAAGATTTTTTATTATCTAATAATTATCGTGAATAAACGAGAGTATCATATTTAAATTTTAAACGGAATGCATTTAAGGTGAGAACATTTTTCATTGTTTTATTTAGTTTTTTGATTATCAATATTTTATTTAAGGTTTGTGTGTCATTTCTTCCCTAGTCGACAACAAGTTTTAACCGCCGATTCATAACGATAGTCAGTAGGGATAGAAATTATACAGTCTGATTCTAAATCGTATCTTATTAATAATTTAGCAAGGAACTGATAGATAATTTACTTAATTTCCTCAGGTGGAAATCGTTAGTTAATATGATTTAATTGCTAACGATCTTAAGCTCGTTGGTAATACTTAATGTTTGATTTTCGTTTCTCACCGGTACCAAACTACTTACAGTGCTAAATTACTAATTTACTTAATGAAAGATCAAGTTCTTTACCAGACTATGAATCATCTAGCGAGTCTAATAGAGATGCATTTTGCGAAGTGTAATTAGGTTAGATTGATTAGCTACCGTCTTGTCGGCTTTGAATACAATTGAAACGATTTTTAATGATAATAAGTACACCATTTCTGTGGACGGAGCCGGACATTTGGGCGCGGCCGTTTGGGCGCGGCCGTTCGGGCGCGGCCGTTTGGGCGCGAAGACACTTGGGCGCAGAGCCACTTGGGCGCGAGACATTTGGGCGCGAGGAAATTAATTAACGTATATTAGTATTAGCTAGCTTTACTATTCATATGTCTGAAAATTTATTTTAAATAACGAAAATTACCTAAGGCACGTCCAAGGAGGTGGCGGGAGGCAAAAATTTAGTATAGAAATATTAATTGTCAAAAATTAGAATATTATTAAAGCAAGTTAAAAATTTTAACTTTCCGGTGAATACTAGCAAATCTTTTGCGGAGATTTATTACATTAAAATAATAAGTAACAAAGAATAAATGAATAGAGATTGGGTACAAACAGAGCTATTGATGAACCATCCAATCATTTGGAGATTCGTCGACAGCCTGAAAACTATTCAACGAAGGAGAGATGTTGCTTATGAACAGTTACTTGCGGGAAATGAGCCCACTGAAAAAAAAAACAAAAATGTATCCAGTCTGATAGAAAATAAAAAATTTGGTTAAAGATTATAATAATCAATATAATCATGTAGACGGAGTAAACAATAGGGACATTCTAGAATTTTTAAGAGGCATTTTGTACAATTATGAAATAAATGCGTGGATACTTCTTGTTTATATTTTAAAAAATTGTATATATTTACTTTAAGAATAATATGTATTATAATGGTAAAAATGTCAAAAATACATTTTGATTATTAAAATTAATCTTTTTATATGATTATTTATTATTATTCTTATTTCTGCTTTTATCTTCCGTTAGTCGGTTTATAACATAACGAAAATAATTGATTACTTTAAAATTTAAGGTTTATTGTTAAGTATTATCATTATAAACAAAACTCGAAGTCGACTAGTTTCGGTCAAAACAGAACACATATTAGAATCATATTAAACATTAGAACCATCAATCGATTAAATATAGCACAGCATTATTCATTTACCAGCACAATAAATGAATTTTTATTTAAAATTATTTTCAACACCTATATATAATCTATTTCCATCTTTATTAAAATTCAGAATTATTATTTCATATCTAACATAGGTACTGCCTTTTTTATGTATTCAGAATTATTTCAAAACTAATCTAATATTCTACCTTCTTTATTTTTATTCGGATTTATTTCAAAATTTATCTAATATAGGTACATACTACCACCTTATTTAAAATTAATCTCATAACGGTTTCAATAAATAATTAGATTATTTTTTTAATATTCTTTGTTTAATTACATTAACTTCTCAGGATAAATAATGATTTAATAAATGTTTGTTTATTTATGCCAAATTGAAATTATTCACACTTAATGTGTTCCTCAATCTCAATGTTGACCCTTTCTCGCGCCCAAGTGTCTCACGCCCAAGTGTCTCGCGCCCAAGTGTCCCCGCGCCCAAACGGCCGCGCCCAGACGGCCGCGCCCAAACGGCCGCGCCCAAATGTCCTAGACCGTTTCTGTGGAACCAGTAAAAAATTGACCAATAAAAATCCAGAATTTTTCTTTTCTACGCTAACAAAAAAATATCAGCGGATATATCTTTCCAGAAGTGACTGTTTTAAAGAAATGTAGTTTTTATTAGAAAAAATCAGTTTTAGTTTTCTGTTACTATAGAAATTGCGTGGTCTGTTGATAGAGTTACTAAAAACTAATTTGAAAAAATAGTTTAATTCATTGAATAGTCCCTCGAATACCATGCTTAGTCAAAGTTAAGAAGATCATTTTTGCGGTGGCAATTATCACTACTCATTTCCATTGCGCTTATAATTATGATTCGTGCTAGCGCACTTCTCCTAATCGTACCGAAGTGTAATGAAAATAGTCGACATAACTTTGACTACTCACGGTATTGTGACTATCTATTTGCATATGTTTAATATCTCGTATTATTGTTAGCGTTTAAAATAACGATATAATTAGTTTATAACATCTAATTAAAATTATGCCTCATTCAAAATAGGAAGAAATGCGAAAATGAAACCGAAAAGAGTAGTTTAACATTATTTTTAATTAATGTTTAGAATTATTGTCTCAATTGATTAAGAAACTAGCTTAAAAGGTTAAATATTTTTTTAAATAAAATGCTGATAACGTTACAGCCAAAATATGTAACCTAAAGAGATCAAAAATAATATTGCAAATTCTATTCAGTTTTGCTTACATTTGTGTAATAAATCAAAAGTATAAAAATTATCGTCTGTTTCGTATTAGATATTTATTGGATTTAAAAGGCTGATATTACAAATTTTTAAATGCTTAAATTTAATTGGAGGGTTTTCACTTAATTTATTTTTTCTAAATTGATATGCATAAAATGCATCCAGATCCTTTTGATTTTTGTTAGGTGAGAAAATATTGTTTCCTGTTATTTATAGCATGAGCAATAAATCATTTAGAGCAGTGATTTCCAACTGGTGGTTCGCGAGCTTTGTAAAAAGGGGTTCTCGAAAAAATTATTGCAGTGCCAAAATCATTTAAATGTTAAATTCATGAATTTTACCTCAGTCAATTACGCGTTGCGACGGAAGGTTCCGTAAAATTGTCGAGTCGCAACAGGCAATAATCTGTAACGCGACGGGGCGCTACGACGCTGGCGATTTTCGTAAGAACGGAAAACTTTCAATTCGGCGAACCGAGAACCGAGCGACATTTCTAAGGCCGCCTCAGACTTTCCCGAATGCGCTCGAAAGAACGAAAATAACGACTGCCGATATCAAAACGCCGCCATTACACAAGGGAGGGTAGAGTCGAATTGAATTGTACGACTCACTTAAGAACCAGCAGTGATTTTAATAAGATAAATTAGTAGTGTACAGTTTGTGGAAATAAATTAAAATAAATCGAACAATTATTACTCCGTAATTTTATTATGGATCGGGTAGTTTTGTCTAGTCTGACAAAAATCTGGTCAATCAATCTATTGCTTTTTCTTCTATTTCATTCCCTTATTTGGAACCAACGCATGGTGGCGATAGTTAAAGTTGTAGTAAACTACGTTTCGCTAGATTGAAAGCAAGGAAACGATAGGCATACATGGTGAGAACAAAGGAAAGAAACAAAAATATGACAGGGACTATTTACGTATGGGTTTTTATTTTACCGGGGATGAGTCAGAACTAAACCGCTTTGTGTAATTTGTGTTTCTTCTTTCTTGTCAGCTTCAACGGCAGATAGTAAAAATGCTCTTTAGGCATAATTTTCGAGTAAGTTATAGAATTGCAAGATGTGGACAAGCACATCCAGTGGCACAAAATTTGATTGGACTTTGCGAAAGACATTATCGAGTCTATGCTTGGAGAAAAGGCGGCAAAGGAAGAATACCTGGGTCCTTTATCAAACAACACAGTATTGCGGAGAATTAATAATTTGGTGAATGATGTGGGAAATGAACTTTTGAAAAAAAATAAATTGAATTATTTCGCGATTGCACTTGACGAGTCGATGTTGCAAACGCTGCAGTATTGGTCATCTTTATTAGATAGGTATATTTTTAAGAATTTCATTCAACAAGATGTATTGTTTGCAAAACCTCTGACAACCACTACGACAGGAGAAGCAATTTTCGATATGATCAATGGCTATTTTGAAAAGAAAAGGAATAAACTGGTTTCTTTGCTTGGATGTATGCACAGATGGTGCAAAATCAATGACCGGAAAATTCTGGTCTTGTGGCGCTAGTAAAGAAGATCGACGAGAATATTGAATGGACTCATTGCCGTATTCATAGACAAACAATGGCATGTAAAAGTATTTCTGTAGAATTGGTCAGTGTTTTAACCCACCGACGCTGTAAAAATTGTAAATTTTATAAAATCGCGTGCTACAAACTTTCGTCTATTACAGGTGTTTAGGAGTTTTCACATTTATTTTCAACTTCATATAGAAGCGAGACGGCGTTCCCCTGGCAAAGTGTTGACCCGCTTGCTTGACTTCTTTGTATTCTTTCTTGACCATCCATGTCATTTGTTCTCTTGTAGACAGTGTG
>CALNHX010007758.1:0-69576 GCA_940337035.1 Agriotes lineatus | reverse complement strand
CCGTCTCTCTGTCTGTTGACGGTATAACTCAAAAACTATTTATTGAAATAAGCTGATAGTTTGTATACGAATTATATGTCTACCTGACACGAAAACGGGAAAAAAATCAGTGAATTATATACAGGGTGGGCACCTAAAAAAATAAAACCCTGCCTATTTTAGCTTTAACTCTAGAAGTATTAGTTAAATACAAGTAATATTTTGAACACAGCTCCGGTTTTTGTCGTTCCAGAAAAATGGCATGTTTTGGACCCAACATATACGTACGCCTTAAAAAATAATTTTGTTTTCTTATTATTTTGAAATTTTTAGTTTCAAAACTTCCATTTCCGAGAGAAGTTCCATGTAAAGCCTTTTAGAGATATATTCTTCTTGTTATAATTAGTGATTCGACATACTTGGGTAACAGATTATTATATAATGTTTAAATTGTAATAGTTGGCCCAGATTATAAATAAAAAATAATCATTTTTAAGTAGGTATAAACTTGTCTACGGTAAGTTGAGTTCACAATATTTGTTCGTTTCTAGTATACTACGGATCACCGTTAACTACTCCCAACATAATTTTTAATGTCTCTAATTTTTATGTTTCTTTTTTTTAAGTGGTACACCATAGTAGACAGGCACTAAGGACAGCTCTTAATATTGTTTGATAAATTAATAATGCACACTATATTTTGAAAGGTGAATTTCGATTTATTACGGAAAAAAGCAATTCACATTCGTTCTAAGCATGACTAAGTTTATATTTAATTCATGTGCACTCCCCATGCTACGGCGGCTTCTTAGAACGATTTTATTACCTATCTCAATAACATTAATAGAGTTAAGTTCTACATTCCGCCTACTAAGCCATGCACGTAATTCCATTGCCGCTTACTGAATATTTTTTTAGAATTTTATTCAAATATGAACATTGATCAAATATTGCGGTAAAGTTGACACACATTGTTAGGGAACAGTAGTAAGAAAAGGTCAGAGATCAGAATTTGAAATTTGAAATATATTACATTCAGGTATCTTCACTCATTAGGAAAATAGCTAGTCAGAAGACAAGGGTTCAAGGAAGAAGTTAAACAAGAGTCACTTTTTGGTGTTAAATCTTTCCAGATTTTACAGGTAAGAAATCTGGTCCAGGGATTTTTCTACTAGGTAATTTCTCGATTAAAGTTAGAATTTCAGATAGAGCTATTGTCCTTATTTTCTACGAAAAGAGGTTGCAGTATAGCAATATTTTCATTTATTAATGTTGTGAAAACTGCGTTGCTCAGTTTTACATTTATGTTCAGCGTTCATTCGAGATAGCTTGCCAGTATCTATTCCCATTTGTATTCATGGCTGCAATGTATAGAATAATTTTTAAAAAATCCCCGATTTTTAAAAAAACATTCAGTTTCATTCAGAACATATTAAACGTCAAACAAACTTCAAAATGCTTCAGTAATATTGACAAGTTTTGTTAATTTGAATATTATAATTTTATATGATTCGACGTCCCTAAATATTTGATATTTTACTTTGCTTAAAAAAGCAAATTGGAAGATGGACAACCCTCGCGAAACTAATATTAGTCAAAATTTATATTAAATCTATCGTACTACAATGAAAGCTTAACTACTCTTTCTGAGAAGAACTGAATACAATATACGAGTAAATAAAGTTATTATGAATGCTTGAAGCATAAATGGGGCACAAAGGCAATTTCTGATTTTTTATTAGTACATTTTTCAGTTCCGCTACCACATGGCAAATAGTACGTGAAAACGTGATATTTGTTTTAATTCTGTTGTATGATATATTACAGATATTTTTGGTAATCATGTCAAAATTATTTAGAAGCGGTTAAATGTTGACATTTGAATTTTTATCAGTAATAATGTACTAAGGGCAAATTATTTTGCAGGTAAAAATGATGTATGAAAGTTTTCTGTTTTGGCAGTGATACAAGACAAACTAACTTGATCAAATTCCCGAACTGAAGGCGACGAAATTTGTCAAAGTTACTTTGGCGAGGGGCATTTGCCACAAAACAACAAATCTTGAGTAAAACATTTTCCGAGCAAAATCATGAGCCCGTAATTCATTTTGTGGACTATTTCCCAAATATTGGTTTATTTTGTATCGGTATGCAATGAATATGACATTTATACTGAAGCAGAATGTCATCTTAAAGGACTTTTTTATAATACCACCTTGATTAAAACAACATATCTAGTGGTTGCTATGTATACAAGTGGTAAAACGAACTGATAAATCCCAAGGGATAATTTAAATTTTTGCCACTATAAAAAAATAGTCATTATTAAACTGACCGAAACCATGGTAACTACGCTTTATTATAGATATAATAATAGATAAAAAATAACTATATTTAATATACAAAATAAATATTCTACTCCTTAAAATTAAAGAAATATAACCTACGGCAGTGTGAAACTAATTTCTCAGAAACAGCCCCTGTGATATGTGGCGATTCGTTTTTGCATATAATAAAGGAGGTATATATATCGTGTAATGTAGAAACTAACGTTTTAAAAGTACCTACGAAATGTAATATTTTAGTAGGCTAGCAGTTCGTAATGATGTTCCCGGTGCGGTTACCTTTTATTTAGTATTTTTTTAAACCTTAATATTTATGGTCCCCTTATAACGTTTTAGGATCAATTGCAATAAAATTAAGAAAGCAGTCTTTGAGCTGTGTTAATTGGTAAAGACGAAAAGGATCATAAAAGACGTCTTTTTTAACGAAAAATCGTAAAGAACGTAATTTTTAAAAACTTTACATTTTTATTACATTTTTAATTTGTATTGATGCGAGATAGGTGATTTTCCAGTTGAATGTCTCTAAAAGGGGTTTCTTTTTTTTCTATTTTTTTATTAACTCTTATTTTAAATAGAGCACCCGGCATCTTAGTACATTTTTGAATTCAGTTTAAAATTTTCGAGAAAATTCGTCTCTTAACCTAACGCTCTATTTTGTACGGTTTCTATAGAATTTTTAATTTTTGAATTTTTTTTACAAATGCTTAACAATGAAAAATAACATTTTTGGCTAATTATAAGATCACTGTGAAAGGAATTTGTGTGCGTGTATCACACCAGATTCTTTTTATTGCAATTGTGAATAGTAAATTTTTTGACAGTATAAATTCTGAAGTTTTTTGACCAATTTTTTGAAATTAAAAGATATCACTATGCAAAAAAAACATATATCCGGTGACCGGTTTCAAAACATGCCCCCTCCCCCCAATTAATTTACCGTTCTGATCTAAGCAACCTTGTTTTTACTTCCTTTTACGATAAAGGAAGTATTGGATCTACCCCAAAAATTCGAAATTGAGTTTTCAACAGATTTTCGCGTTATAGAGTCCCCTGAACCCAAAAAACATATTTTTGTTCATTGGGCTGTGTGTGTGTCTGTCTGTGTGTCTGCCTGTAAACAGAATATCTCAAAAACGAAAAGAGGTATGGCGTTGAAACTTCATATATAAGTTTTGTGTACTATGTAGATGCGACAGCAAGCTTTTGAAGAAAATCGCACAACCGGAAGTAGGTGTTTTTCAGTCTTTTCGATTTTTTTAAAAACGGCTCTAACGATTTTTTTCAAACTTTATGTTTTTATTAGATTTTTAATGTGTATTGATGTGAGATAGGTGATTTTCCAGTTAAATACTTCTAAAATGGGTTTCTCTTGTTTTTTGTTTTTTTTTGTTATCTCCTATTTTAAATAGAACACCCGGTATATTATAACATTTTTTAATTCAGCTTAAAATTTTAGAGAAAATTTGTCTCTAGAACTGACGCTTTATTTTGTACCGTTTTTGTAATTTTTGAAAATTTTTGACAAATGCTTAAAAATTTAAAATCAAATTTTTGGCTAATTATAAGACTACTGTAAAAAGAAGTTGTGTGAGTATATCACACCAGATTTTTTAAATTAAATTAAATGTGTTTAGTAACCTTTCGATATAGCATGATTTTGCTATGTTCGGTTTGGAAGCCGTTAACCCGGTATGAACAACACATAAGAAAGCATTGTTTTCACTCCTTTAACTTAAACTCATGAGAAAAAGTATTGCTTTCATTACTTTTTGTACAAATCACTATTATTATTATTAAACCAGAAGAAACACGAAACGGCTCTCGACTCACATTTCTGAATAGACACAGTTTAAAATTGTATACAAGTTAAATGAGTTAGAACTGCAACAAAATTAAATGTAAGTATGAAGAACGATAACAATTTAATAAAAAATTTACAATAATTATGTATATGGTCTTCTTTGATCACGAAAGCAACTAATTTATTTTTAAGTAATAAAAATATAAAATTGAAACTTGGAAGATTCAGGTAATATACAAGGTGTCCTGGTTGTTTATCACAAAAATGTTTTTTATATAGTAAATGTTATTCAGATTAAAAGCTGCGATGTAGACTTATACCTTTTTGCCATTTGTTAAGAAATTAAACCCATTTAAAAAAAATATTTTTGTCTTTTAAAATATTCTAAAGATCCGAATATATATTAAATGGTGATTTGATAAACTACTCATATACAATTAATCAGCTAATTTGAGACTACTGGTGCAATCCAATGGTATAGATGGTTTTTCCTCTAGTGATTTTTTAAGATTCATTACTAAAGTTTCCAAAAAAGTCCATTCAGCTTCAAGATAAAGCTAAATCTGCAACCAAATTAGAAATATCACCAGTAAGTAGATTGCTATTATGATATTATTGACATTTAGATTAGAAAGACATTGCCTCTTTGCTATATTTAGGAATGCCATAATCAATCTGTCATGTTTTTAATATGATATCGCACAGCTTTATATTTTCAAGTTTTGTTTGTTCGTTTGTTTGTTTGTAATGGACAAGGTCTAGGCAAGCGGAGCAGCAGGTGCCTTAGACACCAACTGCTATCGTCATCTGGTCAAAGTCTTACTTCCTAGTTCCAACTCTAGCAAGAGATCTTTTACATGCTACACATCGTAGGAACATGGGACCTACGGCTTTACATCACTTCCGAATGATGGCATTCTGTAGAGGTTTTCATCCGCATTTTTAATTTTTTAATAACCTCACCGGGATCGAGAATCGAAAGAGCGACCCTTAGATCCGTAGTCAGAATACTTAACCACTGAGCTACAGAGCCAGACATTTTTTTAAGATTTGCCAAAACAGTCACATTTGACAAATAATATCACCTTTATATTAGACATAGGTAGGTATATCCTATGACCTAAAATTTAGGTCATAGGATATACCTACCTAAAATCGTATTAGTAATCAACTTACCGCTGATATTTGTAACTTGGGTTGCAGATTTTGTTTTATCTTGAATCTGAATAAACTATAGTAGTTTTTAGACCAACATTTTTTTAGCGATGTGCTAACCTAAACATCGTGACCCTTTATTAAAAAATTAAAATGTTTTACTGCTTTTTTTAAAGATATGTCAAACAGTAAAAGAGATTAACTTGTGATATTAGAGTGTAGCATATACTTGATTTGCTTGTTCATTATTTTAAAATCCTATTATTATCCAATAGTCGAATATTGTAGTTTTTCTGTAATAAAGAATACAAATTTTTAGATAAAATTATTTGCAAATTCAACAACGAATCCAGAAAAAATATTCCTTCAAGAAAAAATGCAGAGGTGTGAGTATTTGTTTAGTTTCGAGTAATTTATTTCTTAGTACTTATAAAAAATTTGAAGGACAAGAACCGGGACGCTGTATATGAAGTAATTTTAAAGTTCCTTAAATCATTATCTTAAATCACGATAAATCTATCACTCGTTTTTCGGCAATTTACAATTACGATTTGAGAAATAAACTCTACTGACACAACTAAGGTCTGTTAAGTAGAGTATAAGGCACGCAAAATTGTAAGTTTTCAGTTCTTGTTTGTTCTACGTTTGAGATTCCCAGTTGAAAGTAATAATAAAAATAAGCACTTTCTCATGCTATTAAAATTTGCTGCGTTGTTTACTTCTACTTCTTTATACAAGGATATATAACTTTAAAACACATTAAACAAATCCAGATAGTATATTTAATTTATCTTAATGCGCTTCAACATTTCTACTTGTTAAACTAACAATGCTAAAAATAAGCCTCTTGCAGCAGGCGCTGTTTGTATTTGGTTTTTAAATGATAGTGTTATTCATATTTGTTTAATAGAACCAAAACTATAGTATTTTATTGTAGTCTTTGGAGGATCATATGATTCTAGACAAAATGATAAAAATCAAGTAGAAGTCAACTAGCTGCAGAGCTTTAATACTCTAATGTTGATGTGGTCTTACTTAGCTTTAGCACTTTAATATTAGGACATTGTAAACACAGTAAATATTGTATCGATATAATATAAACGTTTAAATTAGGAAATTGTCCATTTTGTGCTAGATATCCTAGTCCACATTTAAAGTTTTCATGTGCTTTGAAGGACGTTTCTAGTTATTAAATTAAGTCTTATGCATCACTAATTCGCAAACAAAGTACCATTTTCATAGCTACTTACCTTTTAGTTACTATTTTTACTTTTTGAGCTATTATACTGGAAATCTGAAAATTAAAGATAATAGTTTCCATCATCATTGAAACAATATGATTGATATTATAATTCGTAAACAAGGTGCAGCCCAAAGTAAGAATTACAACAAAATACGCCTTTCTAAAGGTTCGAGTGTTGCAATAGTTTATTAAAAATGTATTCCAACCGTTAAGGGCGGTCAGTAGGTAGTATATACTTTATACATCATCTAGTATTATCCCGTCAAAATGTATTTTATATACTTTACTTATTTATAGGTTTTTTTATAATTATTACCGTATACTCATGCGTGGTTCCACGATGTTCAGTAAAAAATAATGAAAATGAGTGATAGAGTCATAATCTAGAAAGTGGACAAATAATGCTTACCAAGAAGAAGGGAAGAATTGGGAGAGTAATTTCGCACAGTTAAGATTAGTTTGCTCTAGTTTATAACGTTTATGTCGACTAGTTTCGCTGATAAGCAATAACTAACTCGAAAATAAATATATCCTACCACTTAATTTTTCCTTCATTATTTTATGTATATTTCATTCGGTTGTAGTTCACAGTTCCTGAAATTGCTCTGCTGTTTCATTCAAAAGCTCGGCTTTTGTGAATCCGGCAAAGAATCTGTGTAAGTGCGTTTTAAGAGGTATTTTATAACGCCATTAACATTTACCACAATGCCATTATTGTAACGCCAGGCTTATACACGATACGTGTACAGGTACGAACCTGGCAACAAAGCCACTACTTAAAAATGCTATTGATATTTATAAGCCAACTCCACACAAATACAGTCAATACGGAATACGGATCGATGAAAGATTGGGACGTGTGCCTGAATATATTATTTATATGGAAGTCAAATCAAATTTAAGTCTCGACCTTCGTTTACCGGCGATGAAAGGCAAGGGTGCGCTCGGCGCCCTCCTAGTTAAGAACCGAAGGGTTGTCGCGATTGTCGAGCCAGCTTGAGGGCTCTCGTTAATTAGAGCTGAATATGTCGTTTTTAAACTGCGGAATTGAAATAAAGGTAAATGTATAAACCGCGATGAGTCGATTGCTACTCATAGAACCTGAAGCCTTTTTCAGTGATTACAACCGTTTCTTATCAAAATTTCAAAGCTGTTTGCTGTCTGACGGCAAATTTTCAGGTATTTAAATGCATTCACGCCCATGATTGGTTAATAATTTAACAATATTAATTTCAGTGTATTCTATATATTATTTTTATTTAAAAAGGCAAATATATTATAAACTATATTTAGGAACATCTGTTGCGGACACAAGACGTAATTTCCAAATTTCAAGAGTTGGAGCTTAGAACACGTATAATAAAAGATGTCGCTTCATTAAAAGAAGGACCTGTGATAGTAGCCTACTTCATAGTGTTGAAGAAACATATATTGAACAATTTTGCACAAAACCAATGTTATATTAAATACAACTCGATCTCGTTTGGTAATATATACCTTTTAGTTCAAGTGTGCACAAAGCACACTTAGATATTTCAAAACAAAAATTCGCTCGAGATAGATCAAGAATGCATAAATGAAATTCCTACGACTGTTTGGAATTTGACTAAAAATACAAAAAAAAGAGAACTTATACGTTTTACTATAATTAATAAAAAAAAATTGAAATGTTCCACTCCATGTACACGTGTCATCAATAAAAATTGCAGTTTTCTATTTTTTAAATAGTTTGGCGTAGAAATTCGATGTTTAGGTGAAATAGAGGAGAGTTCATGATTAATTATTTTTTATTTTATACAGAGTGTTCACGGATGAGATTGCAACAAGGAAAATCTTTTTATTTTAAAGTTAAAAAATGCAACTGATTTACTTCAATATACCAGTATTATAACAGCAAAAACGTTTACACAAATTTAATAAAATCGAATCTATTTGTACAAAAAAATAAACAAAAGAGTGGTTGAAGCAGCATTTTCATTAACGGCGAGTTCTAAGTTCGTTCCATTTGAGTGGCTGCTTAGTCACTTGATCTTACACAAATAGTATTTTCTCTGAAAATTTTTAAAAAAGAAGGCTAACATACTAACGATTTATCCATAATTTAGAAAATTTAAAGGAAATAATAAATATACCATACGTTAAATGCAGTCAATGTGGTCGCTGCTCTACATAACATCTATTGTAAATTGGCAAAGAGCAAAATTGTGTGGAGAAGCTATGAAGAATAAGGTTATGTTCATGTTATCTGGTTTGAAAAATGTAAGTTTATAAATAAAACACCTTCTATTTTTGAAGATTTTCTAAGAACAGAAAAGTTGCGTCCGTAGACATGCTATATAAAATATATATATATATATATTGCTATAGATAATTTTTTCCTTTAATCTATGTAATTTGTGAATTCATGTTATCTGTGCAAATAAAAACCATGTTATTAGATATACAAAATGTATTGCTTTATACCTTTACATTTATAATTTAGAATTTTTCAGTTACTTAAGAAAAAGAAGCCAAATAATAATTGCACATCCAGTGAAGAATGGGACAGAATAAGTAAAAAATTCAGTTCCGATTCCCATTCAAACTGTGAGGCAAATGAAGTGTTCGATATTAACAAATTGAATGGGGTGTTTAGCTACTTAAGGTATTTAACGTAACAAAAGAATTGTTTCGTCTAAAATAAATAAATTCAGAGCTGAATCATACGGTGAACAGACAAGTTTTATGATGTCACTTAAAATTCCCTTTATCTACTTTGATGTCACAATATGGTTATTATAACACCGAAAACGGTGCTACAATGGAGTCCATTATAACACTGTTTTTGGTAACTATTCGTTTTATATGATCGGTGACATTTACCTTTCACATGCTCATAACACGACAAACGTCAGATGTCGAATACATAACCATAATCTCTGAACTGTATTTATTAAATTTATTGTAATCAAATAGGTATAACTTTCACTGAAGGTACTTTTTAACGAATTAACTAAACACAATTATTGTTCTGGGTAAGGCACTATTTGAACAGCACACGAACCAAAAAGATTAAACTAATACAAATGTCTGAGCAGCGAAATTGATTCTTTGTTCCATAGATGGCGATTATCAATTGTCACTTGAAAATGTCGTCATCTTTACGCTCAAAAATCCCTAGCTTGCAATGCAACATTTTTAGTATCCGATATTTAGAATTTCTATAAAATCAGCAACTCAAAGTAGATAAAATAGTATATTATACTCGTGTAATAAGAGGTATTGTAGCACTTGTTCCATTGAAGCACTCATTGCTGCGCTCGCCGTGCGCCAAACCCACGCGTGCTACAATGGGCCCTCTTATGAAACTCGTATAATAATATACTATTAACGTACACTAATTAGCTGACTACACACTTCTTCCAACGTTGAAGTCGCTTCTTAAGACAGTTCTGGCAATCATCCTTCTTGAGTGCTTCAATTTTTTCGGCGACAATTCGAGTTGTTTTGTTATCGGATACTATCAATATTTACCCACTTCTTTGGTTCTTTTTGAGGAACATTATTTTGCAAGCGTTTCAATAGTCCCTTATAGTATTCAGAGTTCACAGAAATACGTCTAGGCATTAACACACTTCTCCTTCAAAAAAAAAAACAATAACCAATACCTTGATGTTGAATTGCGATTGACGTGCCTTCTTTCGGCCGTGGTGAGTTAACATTATACATTATGAACTATGAAACTTGGTCTCAGAATCATAACTATATACCCAAAATCCATCCCTCCTTACAATACTCTTCGAAAAACGTATAACGGAAACTTGATCTTAATCGCCTGAGTGTGTTTGAAGTAAGATTTTAAGTTACAGTCGATTAGCATATGAAAATCCATTACTGTCAGTAGAGGTTTATAATTAGGTTTAACACACTGAGTACAAGTTGAAGCGCGCCAATGTGTTTGCGTATACCATGCTATTTTATATGCGGATATCGTGACCGAAACAGAGAGTGATTTATTTGGAGGCACAAGTGCCTGCCGGATATGGCCCAGTGCCATCTAAGAGCGAGTATTGCTACATTTCCTGAAAAATCTGAGACTGAATAAGCACCTTAACAGTGAATAATTAGCTTTAAGGACCGGATACCTGTTGGCATTCCTATTGGCGATACCGGGGTCAGTAAGCCGACAAAGAAAGCGCCCGTGTCATCAGGTGGCGCAATAGTAAATGCATCGCCGAGAAGACTTGCGAGTAGTAGATTCACGATATTATGCCATTGGAATTCGACAACCATCACTTAAAGTAGGTGTTTCATGTTATATAGAAAGTTTATTTCTAACAATGAGATGAGATAAATAAAACAAAAGGGATATCATTACTAATGAATTAGCATGAAATAAGAAAGGGTAAAGTTTATTAATACAAATGGCGGGGCTAAACCAAGGATTCCATTATCATTTGCAGCCCAATCAGTGAGGCTCGACGTGCCCCATTATAAGGTGGGATCTAAAGACGCAATGTCAAGCAATGCTAACGAAATATACAGAGGTTTGATCGAACTACAAAATTGACGGAACATATTTTGCACTCGCTACATTTTCAAATCTTCTGTTTGACCAATCATTTCATTTACTCTTTTAATGTTTTTATCTGTGCATGAAGTCAAAACGCTTCAAGTTTGTTGTCGTCAGCCAATTCATCAACCTAACCACTTGTAAGTATTTTTTGTGAGCAACTGCAGCATCGTCATAAGCCAATATCAACATTTCATGTCTTCTTGTTGGACTTTTTCCAAGTTCTAAATAAATTTATTTTTCACATCTTATTCGCGATCCATTTTCGCATCTAAATGCAGAAGGAAGATTTAGAAAGACAACAGTTATCACCTTAATAATAGAAGGTTGATTATGTCTGTTAAGGCAAATACAATATTTCTTCGATGTATCCACGACTGTGGCTCTACTCACAGTTCTATCTGAACATACTTCGAATGTTGTAACGTAATAAATTTTACAGACAGTATTCAAACGTGTCAATAGTAACAGGGACTACTAACTATGCCAATAAAAGGATGATAGAGAAGATTATTTTCGAATTTATGTAATTTTGAAAACTGTTTATCGCTCTCCTACAATTTCTGGTAACCCCTCTCACCGATTTTGTGGCAGCGTACGAATTTTACACACACTGCATTATAATGCTTTCTGACAACTGTTGGCAGAACTGTAATTATAATGTATTGGTTAAAATCTCAAAATAAATCAAACTATATTCAAAACTCAATAATTTAGACAGACACGCCACCAATAATACAACATTGGGCGAAAATAGGCAAAGTAAAAGAAATGTCGACACGGCAATGAGAAAATTTTGTAAGAAACGTGGGGTCATTTACATATTACAGATATAAATTAAACTGCACATAAGGTATAGATTGCAGTTTGTTGACCATGTTTGTTTAAACCATTGTTTTTTGTTGTGATGAAATATGCAGTGTGATGATCTCAATGGCCTTTTCTAATTAAATTATTTCAGAACGGCTCTAATTATTTAAACTTTTGTAAATTTGCCCGGCTAATATTTGATTAAACTTCCTTTAATAATTAAATGATTGTATCTCAGGGTTAGGTCGCTACATCCAAAATTAATTACTACTAATTTGCTATTATTGAATATTTAAAGTCCTATTAAACATTTAATTGTAAGGACTTTGTATGCCGCTATTTAACTAATGATAATTAACAAGTGTGGTATTTTTAAGTGATAGGACTTACAATAATTCAAAATGGTTTCCTAGTCTAGAAAGTACATAAACAAGCTCCACTTTTAATGAAATTCTTGATGTCCACGTAATTAACACTGCTATGCGATAATAATCGAACGTAAGTAAGGACGCCGATCGATGCACAATCACAAACTAACACTTTTAGGTGGAAAATCTGACCTTTTAATAGCTTCTGCGATGAATCTAGGGCTACCTACCGGGAGCTGTACTTTCCACGATGCTCTGGATAAGCCGTTGTTGCCGGCTTGCAGTAGGCTAGGCCCAAATCTGCGCTCGAACCCACCTGATGATTGGCTGCTTCTTTCGAAGACCTTCCGAACCGCTTTCACTGAAGCTGGGGAACCTAATGTTGGGCTCCGCTGTACAACACGTACGCTTCTTGCTTATACACTTGTACACAAGTTTCCGTAGTATAACATCCAAATACCGCCTTCAGTGGACCAAATCGACGCCTCGTTTACCTGTGCGGAAGCCCAATGCAAGAGTAAACTTCCACAAATAACCCAGGACACAATCTCTCAATAGAACACAACTTTTCGTTAACTTGGTTATTAAATAGCACATAAAAATAACTTATTTTGGGGGAGCTTGTCAAAACACAACCAAACCACTTGAAGAAGCCACCCCAATTTTTCGTTTACAATTTCTGTTTTTGTTGCATGAAATGCCAAGCCTGCTCTGCTTCTAATTTGTTTTTTAAATAAAAGATAAAGCTATGCTAAAAACGCCATTCTATCAATTATCTTTAAGGCCTACTCTATTTTATAACAAATCTGGAATTTTAATTATTGCATTTACTGGACATTCTAATAATAAATATCTGTTTCTTTAGTTATGTTATTAATTACTAATAATTATTATTTGAAATATGCAGCTACTAAAATGTGTCCATAGCATATAATTATAATTGAGTCGACACGTGATACCTTCGACATTTTGGAAGATTAAACCTCTATTTTTCTAACGTTGTAGAGTCTTCACTATCACACAAAATTGTCACAAACTTACACTGTTCGAAGTAGAAGCGGGGGATATACTGACTTACTCTGTGTAGGTGCAGACTTCAAAGTATACAAGCACTGTTATTTTGTTTAAGAAAAATATTACGACAAACTCATTTACCGAAGCTATTTTTTCATCCAGCTTTATTAGCAATCCGAATTTTGCATTCTAGAGCTGCAATTTTGATAACATAACTACTAATTCCGGTATCAACTGTAACGTAATGAGCTAATTGTCGTTTTCATCCATTTATTAGGTCAGATGGCCAGTATCTTTTAAATGTTTAGTTATTGCGTACTTCTACAGGTGGGTGTAAGAGGATGTTGTGACTTTCTAGTTTTTCATAGTGAGTACCACTTCGTTCACTAATGGAATTGTTAGCAAAGTGCACCTTCAAACCATCATGTAGAATTTGGTTGGTGATATACTAAGGTGCATTTGTAATTACTCGTAATATCTATGATTCACGTCTTTGGACTGTAGCTAAGTTGTGTTTCCTTGTACATCCACAAAGCTCTGCTCGATAACTCCATATGGGATTGATGACAGTTATGTAGAATGATTTAACCAAAATACGTCTAGTGTAAGCTTACTGATAATCACATTCCCATAAGTTCCTAGAACAATTTGTACCAAAAAGTATGGAAGTGGAAACTGGTCTATGCTTGAAAATAGAAACATAACATTTTTATATGATTTCCACATTGACCAAGCCCTCTAAATTTATAATTGCAAGATAATATATATTCTGGCCAACTAAGACCTTATTTTTTGCTCAATTTATTTTCGTAACATACAATTCGGAACCCGTTTGTCCCCAACGCACAAAGGCCATGAAAGCTCTTGAGTAATTTTAAAATATCAGTACGGCAACGACTGTTATTATGCTGGCGAACTAATGTATCGACATTCCTCCCAGCCAGGATACCTCAAAGTTTTTAGCTATGAAATATATAACCTTCCTTGCTAATGGATATAATTTATTTATTCCGCTTGTTTCGTAAGCAAGGTTATTATTAGATCAAGTAACATACTGAGGAAAGCGTACAGGGCACTTAATTATTCTAAGAAAATTACAGATACTGATCAGTTATTAGATCGTTTAAAATTGCAATGTATTTTAGAGCAGCGCCCCATTGCAGTTGAGGTGGTGTTCCCAGAGGCTGCTTTGAAGAATCTTCGTTTGACCAACCGGTTTTATTGCTAGCTTCGGCTGCTACTGGAACTAAAATTAAACGGATTAAGCAACGATATGCAACGAGTAGTGTCAGCGTGTAATAAAATTAGCCAATTTTAAGAAACACTGTCGTGGCTTGATTCATGCAGCGTGATTGATGAAACAACTAAAACGTGATTAGAATTCTATAAACGGGCATGCGTTGCGCTGCTTCCTCGTGGTCGTGCTCACCTTCGGATACCACACTCATAATTTTTAAACCTACGTAAACATTAAAAACGTTTGTTTTTAAAATAGACATTTTATTTAGATCCGATTTTCCGTGAAAAAGCAAAAAGTACAGGTCTTCAAAACGCTTTTTTCTTATTCAAAGACTGAAACGTGACGATCATTCAACATATCCAGGCCCGTACTAATCCGTAAACCAAATTTGTGTAACATACCAACTCACAGTAGTATAACAGCGTTTCTCTTTCTTTTTATTTCTGACCCTTTTTTAACATGAATTTTTGTTGGTGTCTTATATTGACACATGTTCGTTAGGAGAGGTTTCAGTGTATTAAACCTTCAACTTAAAGGAAGAAATGCACATCTACATACATACCACAAATATTACAAAATAGATGCTTTTTGTATAAAGCTAGAAATACATATACTAAACAAGAGATATGAAAACGTTGTTTACCCAGGTGGATAAATTTGTCAAAACCTGCAAGGAAGAAAATCGTCACATTAAAGTTTTATATAGAAGTATTGAAAGCCATTTAACAATGTTGAAGAAGAATTTTAGAAAATATTTTATGGCCGACGATAATATACATATTCGAATAGAATAGAAATACATTCCAGAAAAATGATTTATTTAAATCTTCTTATTTTAACTTATATTATCGAAGGTCTACTCATAACAAGCATATTACTATGATCATTTGAAAACTGGAAAGTACATCATCACTCATTAATTTGAGAATAATACAAAAGTCACGGAGAAATAATCATTATAAGTTTTTTACCATAACAAATAATTACAATTAATACATAGGTAGTTGGTTGGAGTTAAAACTGTTAATTGTTAAGGATATTCCCAGCTAAATATTTGTTGAAAATTCCATCTTGAAATTAAAGAATTAGTTAAAAATTTAATTGTAAATAGTATATTACGTAACAAGTTTTATAAACGTCACCTTAGTCACGAGCTTTTTAGGCACGAGCGGAGCATAGCGCAGCGAGTGTTTAATAAACAAGTGTCTAGACGAGTTTATATAATGTGTTACATACTATACTTTTTCTATGACCACAAATTTAGACAATATAACATCGTATGATTTCTTTAAGATTTTGAATATTAGGTGACGTTAACTTATGCTCGACAAACGTCAATGTTGACTGTTGAAAACTAACTTAACCACATAACTAAAACATCGTTGCTAACTTCAACCCATGACTAAGAGGTTCTTTAGTCACAGGTTATGAAGGCATGGTTAAAAGGTCACTTAGCGACGTGTATGTTAGTACGTTAAATGCCATTTTAGTTACAGGAGTAGAAAAAATATATTTCAAGACTTTTGTGTCTTATTCAGTCTACATGGTTAAAAAACAACATATTAAAATCTTGCAATTAAAAAAGTTGTTTCAGTTCTAAAGTTTCTACCATTTATCCTTCTTTTCCAATTAAGAACATAGCTAATTGAAAAGAATAATAAAATATCTGGATATTTTGAAAAAGTATCTAGTATCTAGCTAAAAAATCCAACTAAAGAAATCTGCTCAAAGTAAAACAATCTAGAATGAAGAAGCCACAAAAGTGTTCAAATATATTTATACAATTCAATTTTTAACCAATTTTTATATTTCAAGATGAAATTTTCACATATAATCACATAAGAGCATTAATTCAATCCGGAAATTTTTTGAGTGCGTTGCAACAACGTCACGCGAGGGCAAATTAGGAATGCACGAAAAATAATTTCCGGATATGAATTAATGCTCGAATACAGATTCGGTAAGAAAATCCTAACGACACAAACCCTCACAGTTAGGTTGGTCTACCTACAAAAAAATTCCAAGAAATTTTGTTGTTGTCTTGGTTACGGCTCGTGAACTAATTTTTCTATTGGTCATTAATGAGTGTCGTACGATTTTCAATAAATATTTAGCTGCAAATATTCTTAACAATTGAATGTTATAACAACTAATTGTAATTTTGAAATTTTCTCAATAGCTCATCAAATCTCGTGTCAGTGTTAAATAATCGGAATAAGATTAAAATGGTTTAATGAGATTTAAGAAAGATGTTGGATACAAAATTGCATTACACTCGTGAGGAATGCACATAGCCACTTAATAAAGTTAATATCGTGGTTGTTAAACTTTTTTGTTGTGACTAAAATCCTTCATTCTACACATGCAATAAATAACGATTATATTAACATAGTCTAATATGTTCAATGTTCCAAAATGTATCTTATGTTTTTGTTTTAATGCTCAATAGATACACTTTTGTTACTAGAGCTCAAAGCATTTCGTATACTTTAATTATTTTGTTTCTCCCCTCCCTCCAATAATATTGCACCGTGAGAATCACTGCACTACAAAATATGTAAGAATACGGAATAGACATATTAGATTCTTAATATTTAGTCTCTATTACTTTTCGGTTGCGAAGATATAGTTGCCACATAATAATATTAAAAATCATACCTACGTTAAATCTAATGTGATTTAACAACAAATTATTTTTCCAAATGAACTAAAAATGCCATCATACCAACACGATCGGTAGTAGTGAAAGGAATGCGTTTAATTATTAACATTCCACCCATGTGGAAAGCAAATGGATGTTTCTAACGAAGTTTTAGTCTACTAAATATTACTTGATGCAGCAGTTTATAATTTCTCCTTATAGTACTATCAAACGTTTAGGTAATTGTCACTTTACCGTTCGACAACCACTTTACGTAGTTGGTCGTCTTAAAAACTTATAAATTGCATTACAAACTATCATGAAATGTTTTATAATATATCTTTGGTTTGGGGATGACGATTCCCTAATAGTTTCTGGTGAACGCATATCTTTTTTTTATTTTTTTTTCTCCATCTACTTTTTGTGGCATTTCATTAAATGTTTTCATTATGTAATACACTATTATGCTGCTATAATTTGACAAACTTAATTTGACATACCAGAAGTACCATTTCGCGTTTATATTTTAATTTACTCCTGGGTTGATTCTTACCTGACCAATCATTCACCTCAGCGGATGCGCAGCAAAAAAATTCTAAACGTAAGAATCAGAAACACCCTGGATTCGACTTAATTTCGTCTTTAATTCCCAAGGGACTTCCTAGAGTTGCACTAGTTCTATTGACCATCATTTATAACAGTATGCTGTGGTTAGCATATTATCCAGTAACTTGCCAATTTGCTCAAATATTAATGATTCACAAACCTGGCAAACCTCTACATGAAGCAGAATCATATCGACGAATAAGCTTACTACCAATTATGTCTAAAGTATTTGAGAAACTTCTACGAAATAGGCTAGCAAAGGCGGTCATCCTGGATGAAACTATACCAATTACTGTTACAAAAATCCTGTAAATGACCTTTTACAGTTGTCTAAATGTGGAGATTTTTTAGAACATGTACATTGAATAAAGAAAAATCTCCTCATTTAGACAATTGTAAAAGAACATTTACAAGATTTTTGTAATAGTAATTTATTAACATGGCTAGATTACAGTTTCTAAAAGCCATTTAAATAGATATTAATTAGAACTGAAAAATGTTTCTCCTAAAAAGCGTCTTGCATAAAAAACGTAAAATCTATGCAAACATACTACTTTTCGGTAAATAATAAAAAATCTAAAGAAGTAATTAATATTTTACATTATCACCAATTATAAATCTTTAAAGTACGAATAGCTGCGATGATTGCCAACCTCCAGTAAGGAGACGGCACCCTCAAGAAGAAAGTCTTCATATAAAAGGAAGTCTTGATACGTGAAATTTTGAAAAATATTTATAAAATCTGGTGTAATACACGCAACCAATTTCCTTTTACAGTGATCTTATAATTAGCCAAAAATTTTATTTTTTATTTTTAAGCATCTGTCAAAATTTTTCAAAAATTACAAATTCTACAGAAACCCTACAAAATACAGCGTTAGTACAAGAAACAAATTTTCTCTAAAATTTTAGGCTGAACTCAAAAATATAATAATATACCGGGTGTTCTATTTACAATAGGAGTTAATAAAAAAAATATAAGAAAACAAAAGAAAACCATTTTAGAGATATTCAAATGGAAAATTACCTATCTCACATCAATACACATTAAAAATGTAATACAAATGTAAAGTTTGAAAAAATCGTTAAAGCCGTTTTTGAAAAAATCGAAAAGAACTGAAAAATCACTAGAGTAAACACCATAGCCTATAAAGTTTCAACGCCATACCTCTTTCCGTTTTTGAGATATCCTATTCACAGACAGACAGACATACTTCTTTTATCGTAAAAGAAAGTAAAAATTTAAAAATACGTTTTTAGCCAAAGCTAAAAAAATAGATGTTTTCTGGCCTTGAGATTGTTCAGTTAGCTAAAAATAACACACTAAAAGATCTCATTGAAATCTTACTTAATTTTCGAAAAATAGCACTTTCTGGATTTTGACAATTTCGAAAAACTCCATTTTCTAAATAAGGAAAAAACACTCTGTATATACGATAGGGTCGATATAGGTTTTTAGACAAGCACAAATTATTTACGTAAAAGGTTTTTTTGAAAAATCAAAAATGATTTTTTTTCCCATATACGTAATGCCGATTTTTTGGCGGTCATTGTAAACTATACTATGCGACAGAAATCTTTTGAAGAAAATCGTATAACCATAAGTATGGTAATTTTTCAGTTTTTTTTTGTTTTCTTAACGGGTCTAACGATTTTTTTCAAACGTTACATTTTTATTACTTTTTTAATATGGATTGATGTGAGATAGTTGCCTTTCCAGGTGAATACATACCTCTAAAATGAATATTTTTTTGGTTTTGTTATACTGTTGTAGGGAAGCTAAAAACAAATTTTCACTGTAAGAGGAAGTTGTGTGAGTATATCACACCAGATCTTTTGGACATTTTAAACTAGAAATTATAGCTGCTACTGCAAAAAATACCCGAAAATTGCCCGAGTTCACCCCGGAGCCGCGCCGCGCCGACAGTAATAGTAGCACGAAATTAAAACTGTTCGGGAAGAAATTTCATACACAAATGATTTTCTCAGAAACCTTAGCTTATCCCTGAACAGAAGTATATCTGCTAATCGGACAACCAACAATATATAAGAACTAAATAAACGCAAAACGCATAGTAGTTGTTCCGCATTTTATTAGCCGTAAAACTAAAGTGTATGTGTCTGCTACCAAATCTATATTTTAATAACTTAATGAAACTTCAAAAAATTGTCAATGTGTTAGAGTGGGACATACAAGGTGGGTACGTAGTTATTGGCCATGAATAATTCAAATATAACGGATATTTATCTTATAGTATTTTGATAGTGGTACCGATTGTAATATTTCTAGTTGCTCTTTATATATTGTGTATTTGATAGCACTCTGCTCTGTACTTTTTTTTTATACTCTTCACATTCTTGTAGGATACACTAAATAAATACAGGTTAAAATGATTTTCCCACGCCCACATACAAAAATGGCAGCTTCCATACAGTCAAGTAATCACGAAAACTAACAATATCATTCGTCCACAATTCACAGTTGTGCAGCGGGCTAAATGTGCCATTTTAACCTAAAAAACTACTGATATTTCAGTTGTCACAATAAAGCTGTCCGTCGTTAAATTGCAAAAACGTGTTTTTTCTGTGGTTGTGGCAAAAATTGCATACATAACTAGCTGGAGAGTGTATCGTACGCTCATGCTTTATGTCACTCTGATTTGCTACAGCTTCGCCTCGTTTCTGAAATATACTCGCACGATATATGCCACTTTCGCAACTCATTAAATATTATACTACAAACGGTTGATGTTTCTCATTTTTCATTTTCTAAAAAAATTCGTAAAATTCTTATGTAATAGTATATTATATCATGAGGGACTAAAGTGCATCATTAAATCCCGCGAGTGAATACTATTTTCTGAGGGCCCGTAGGGCCTGAGGGAAATAATCACTCAAAGGATTTAGGCACTTTAGTCCCGTTGTGGTATACGCTATTTTTTGCACTTTTGGGAACATTATCATCAAATATTTTAAAAATGTTAAATCTGTCAATTTGAAAACTGACAAATACGAATTTTATTAAGAATGTTGTGTACAGACTGATTTTTTAAAAACTGAATTGCAGCAGGCCCTGGATAGCCTAAATCAGTTGGCAGTACTGAAGTGTATTGTCAGTCTATGTCAAATTCGAGATTTGCAGGTTAAGTTTTGCGTCAGTGTGTGTCAAATGACAAACAAAACCTTACCTACTAACTTACCTACTAACCTCTAATTTGACATAGACTGACAAAGCACTTCAGTACTGCCAACTGATTAATTTTAAATACAAATTTTATTGAGAATGCTGTGAACAACGCTGTCTCTGGTCAGAACTTGGATGGGAGTTCCACGGCTGCATCTCTCGGCGCCTCGTGGTACGGCTATCACGGAAAAAAGTTGGTCCCGGCGGTCATACAACATCATGACAGTCGTTAGTGGGGTTGGAAGTCCTCATAACTGCACATCGACGCCTATAATTGGCCTAACGGCTGTTGGCTGAGTGCGAATTAAATAAAATAAATAAATAAATAAATAAATTAAAAAAAACATAAATTTACCATAGATACGGTAACATTTTTACTTTAGTCCCTAGGGGCTAAAGTAATTACTTCTGTCCCTAGAGATTAAATGAGCTACTTTAGTCCCTGAAATAAGTGACTAAAGTGCCAACTTTAGTCCCGCAAGTGCAAAAACGTTTATTTAGCCATATCGTGCCCATTAACTTGCATTTTTTTATTGCCATCTAGTTGTTTTCATTTCAATGTCTTTCCTACTACTTTGAATACTTTTCTATTTCCTATTTGCACTTACTCGCACCACTCTGTTTTATTTTATTTTCTAATCAAACTTTAATAGATGTCACGAATGTGTTTACAAAGTTATATCGTTGTATAGAAGTGTAAGAAAGAAATTTCGATTAATATTTTAATTTAAAACAAATTTTAAATGTTGACATTATGACAGATAATAATGTTGCATCTGCAAGTAAATAAATAAATAAACACATCAAATGTTTTTACAACTAACTCACTGAACTGTCGAAATCCAAAACCTACTATCAAGTTTCACAACTTATTAGACTGTTTATTACATTATTACAGAGCGTTTTGACTTAATACCTCAGGATAAGCATTGTTGGTACCTTAAAAATAAATGGAAAATTAGACCTCTGCTATAACGTGATATCAAGGGAGGGGATTTACTATTTTAGTCGTTTTCTTACATCGATGTATAAAAGCAATCGGCTAATTACATTTTATAAAAATAAGTGAGTATCTAATAAATTAATGAGTAAAAATGAACAACCAGTTTAATAATCCAAAATAGTAAGTAGAAGTATGCGCTGTCCGAAAGATGTTTATTAATGCAATTTATTACTGCGAATAATAATTACAAATGCTTGTAATAAAAACACCGATCATGAGACTTCAATTTTATGGTAACTGCTTTAAAGTGTAAAAATATACGTATGCGTAATTATCTTAATTTAGTTGAGGAAACTATTATTACAAAAATAATTAGTTGCCAGTTATACCACCATTAGTATGTGATATAAAAAGAGTTACTACAAACATATTGTTTGAGAAATGATAAAAAATTAATCAAAAATTCCCAGACCTTTAAAATCAACTCTTACCTGCACTTTAGTATTCATACTGCATCTTACAATTTGTTTCTTGAAATTACAATCCCTCAAACGTGGGATTTAAAAACGGGCTGCTGCAGAGCCGGGCGACCCTTCTGTTTCCAAAACTCGCAAGTTCCGTCTAACGGTCAACCGTTCGTTTCATATAACAAATCGTAAGTTTATCCTCAAATAGCTGACAGGTCGCACTGGTGCTGCGAGGTCTGGCTCTGGACCAACGGTCATCGCGGCGACCTGAAAGATGAAGCCATTGTCCACGTCCCCCATCGATATAAAGATCTAGGTGGGCTACGCAGACATGTAGGTCAGTTGCGATTCAACCGAATTCTTTACAGGTATATAAAGATTTCCACCAGAACAAGGATTCTGAATCATTTACGCTTCATATATTTTGGGGTGGCCATGAGAGAATAAACAGTTTGTACAATCTTTTCATAGTTTAAACGATACGATCTAACAAATCAAGCCGAATGACAGATCCTGCGGTCCAAACCAGTTAACATCCAAATGAAAGGGAGAATGGTAATTGCCACATATTCATTTTTTCTCGTATTGCTGAAGACAAATTAAATTACATGTTCATCTGCGGGCATGCATCAACAACTTTATGTCCGCCCTGTTTTTAGAAAAGATTCATATATACTATTGCTGCAAGTTCAATTTTAATCATAAATTTAATATTTCGGTTGAAAAAGTTTTAATTTGTCTAGCATTAGTTAATAAACGGATAAAAATAGATCAATTGATTACTGGTATAGAGAAATCGACTCATCAGCATGACAAGCAGATTCTCACGAATACTGCCCCACATGTTCAAATAGGTAACTAATAGCGCAAGACAATTTGCCTTAGTTTTTATGGCAGTAATTATTGAATTCAGGTAATAATTTTGCACTAGCGTAATTTCAGCGATAATTTACGTATCCGCAAAATTTTTCCGGCTAAACTGTCCCACTTGCCATTCTTGCATCTGTTTATTCCACCTGCCGTATTTTTGGCGCATAATGTGACCTCTCCATCTCCATTTTACTGACGCCACATGTTTTTGTCATATATAACCTTTGGTTTTTGTGTTATAATTTCATTTTTTGCTATGTCGTTTAAACAGATATTTAGCATTTGTCGTTCCATGATTCTTTGAGTCTTGCTGCATACGACATGATTATAACCTTTTCTGCGTAATGTTAGAGGCATCTTTTTGTTTTCCAATTCTTATTCGTTGTTCTATTTAAGCTGCCTGATTGGAATTTGATATCCTATCCTAATTCACATATTGCATTGCTTTTTCATTTATTGTAAATTGTTTTTAATGATAACTGATAACTACATCGTGTACTAGCTCAGATCATTTTGACAGGAGTAAATATTAATGAAAGATTGTTGAAACGGATTTCTTACATTACGCATATCTACCCGTCTTGTTTATTTTCAAAAATAGCAATTAAGTTGAATGTAAATGCAATAAATAATAAGGACAACCATTAGAAGTAACTAATTTCGAAAGCATCTTTAATATTGTCTACGTTGCGTACGAAAACTATATCTTTAGTAATATCCTCTTAAAGTAGTGCATATATTCTATGCATTATTGCAACAGTTAAGTTAAAAAAATATTTCAAAGGCATTGAAAAACTCTGAAATAGTAAGCACATGTGGTTGTCACCTATTCATCAATATTTCACATAATTCGTACCTTCCAAATTTAATTATAAACATTTTGTATAGTACAATAATACACGGATAAAAATAATATATTAATACTGCATAGATAGCATCACTGCCAACAGTTCTCTAATGGAATGTATTGAAATATTTTGAAAATTTTATCCAATAGTTACTGTATGGTTAAAATAAAAACAACCTCTAAATTTTAGCGTAACTTTGTTGTCTTGTATAATATGAAAATTATCTCTACAGATATTTATGTGGCAACGAATACTAGAATATACTGCACCGTTATATTATATCGGACTAGGTTTTGAGCTCACCAGGTAGCTGACTTTATTATAAATAGAAAAGCTTTTGAATTTTCAAAATTGAATCTTATATAAACAAAATTTACAGAAGAAAATGTTTTTGGACGTCTTTAATAAAAACAAGTGCACCACAAGAAAACCAGCCTTTGCTAAATCGAATAACCTCTGAAGAGTGTTTCAAATTATCTGCTGAATAAGTAAAAATATCTTAATGTTTCCAATAATACTGAAACGGTAAAAGAAAACACTTAATTTCATGAATATTCAAAGAAAGTCGGTGAGATTCGAACCTACACTATCCGACGGAATCTGATTGCTAGTCAAAAGCTTTACCCGCTTGGCCAATGGGATGCTTCGTAAGACAGGCTTATCGCTCTATTATGAAGGAGACGGTGGCGATAAAACCGATCGTAGGCGAACTTCGCCCGATTGATGACGATGAAAACCTGATACAGGCCGGAACGCAGGCATGCACAATACACGTACTTAGCCATTTTTCTAATATTTCAAATTAAATTGTAGGTAAAGAAGTTAAAAAAACGTGTTCCCTTCTTTACTCACAAAAAGAACCGCAAAAATAGCTTTTGTCAAATCGAATAACGATTGATGAGTATTGATATGTTCAAAATTTGTAAAAATATCTTAACATTTCTAATAAAATCTATACAGTGAAATAAAACACTTAGTCATGTGAATTACGTTAATTCCAAAATGGAAAAAGTATCTCCGTCGGTAGTATCCAAACCTGCGCTCCCAGAGCGAATATGATTTCTAGTGAAACGCCATAACCGATCGGCAAGAAATGCTACGTAACACATACATATTGCGGACGAAGCTATCCCAATCGGCGACGATGAAAACGTAACACACACAAGCACACATGCAGGCACAACGTTTTTACGTATATGTGTTGTATTTGTTCGATTATTTAAATGTGCCTATGTTGATTCGATTGGTCTTAATTTGCGTTTCAAGTGTATTCTTGCTTTGTTCTTTTACAATTTTCATTCCCTTGCTGGAAATAGAGCTTCTCTTTAGCTTTGTAACATATAATTCAGAAAATTTCAGCTAGGAGCCTATATAGTGATGTGACCCCTATAATTTAAATAGAGCCACATCACTATATAGCTGAACATTGTTGAAATCGTTTGTTATAACAGATACAAAAAATGTATTTAACCACAATAATTAAACGAATCGAGAAACAAAATATAGGGAAATAGAAACCAACTGTATCTTATATCATGTTATAATGACAGCTACATTGTACTATGTTGCCTATCCCAAATACGTTGGTATAGTAAAACCAGCATTCTAATCCATTTTCAGATTAATCACTGTAGCTTTTCATTAGAAGTCTATTAACAAAATTGATTTCCAGCTGATGCTCGTGTTGAGCCTGTTGTTTTTCTTTAATAATTACCGTTATGTGTATGAATATTAGTATACTTCGAAGCAGAGAAATGCTAAGAAACTTAATATACTGATTTTTCTATTATATTGCTACAGATTTACTTAAAAATTATTTGAATTGTTTTTTTCCATGTATATTTTTTATGTTAATTAAAACTTAAAGTAGTCTCACGCAATTAAATATAATGTTTATATTTTAACATTAATAAATGTAAAAAATTATATGCTTAATTTATTCTAGTAACCAGTAGAGAAACGAATAATAATGTGGGTCTTATATTTTAAAAACAAGTTAGTTATCCCAGTAAACCATGTTACGTATAGTTAGTATTATAAATGTTTCTTTGAACAATTAAGTTCCTGAATCAGGATAAAGTATTTTTTAAAATAGCTTTTTTTTATTTTCAAGTTATAGAAATGATATTGTTTATATACCAGCAACTATTTCTAGAGTAACAGATTATTATCACATTTGATCCTTAACATTAATTCCTTTTTCTTATATACCAACCATAACCATAACATAGATTATTGGAGTAGTGGAAAATATAAAAGCTTTATAAGAAAAGCACCCAGTAATTGTAGTAAATTTATGCAGTACTAGAGGACCCTTTGCAAAATATTTTGCAAGTTAGAAAACTGCTTTGTAACGTGTGGCAGGATCCATTAGGTAAAATTTAAATGTGTAAGTTTTTAAAACTACTCACACGTGATTTTGCTACATATACTTGACCATGGCTAAATACTGGTTGTGGCAAATAGGATATATTCCCACTTTATCCATAGTAAGTTCTTGTAATTTATTAAATGTTATCGCAAATGATAGGACAATTTCTTTTCCGAAGGCAAAAAGGTAGTGCAATATTAGAATGTGTTGATCTATTCTATACACAGTAATAATACTCTTCTGCCTGGCTTGTGGCTTGTCCATTTAATACCAAATTTAAGCAGTTATAAATAAATTGCGTACCATTAATCTTATCTCATCTATTAAACCAGTAGACACATTTAAACTTTTCAAATGAATATCTATTGATCCTATTTTTAGTGTTAAGCAATGTGGACAGGGGCGGCGAGTAGACGGGTGCACGGGGGCGACCGCACCCGATCACAAATTGTTACGGGTGCAACGCACTCGATGAATAGTAACAGTAAAATAATATCTTTCAAAACTATTTATTTGGAATGGAAGCAGCATGTGCTAACCAGCATCAGCCAGGAGGTGTAATGACCGGACTACCTGTCTTGGTTGGGACCGGAAGTACAATTTAAGGCTTATCGCCTAGGTACCGGCTAGGGTAACTACTACCTAAATATTTGCAAGAATTCAATGTTGCTTATTTCATGATGGAAATTTGCAATTAGCTGAAGTAAACGCCTCAGTTGCCAAGTAGCATTTGCGTTGTTCGCTCTACGTAGTTGTCTGCTTATACAATGGAGAAGTTTTTGATAAAGCAGGAAAAATCGACTAGTGCCGGAGATGGAAGGCCGCTTCAAAACCCATCATGTTCAAACCTCGATAAAATAAATGGTATGTTATACATTGTAATTTATATTGCCATTTTCGATATGTCAATCTAAAATATTGTATTCTAGTTATTTATTTATTTAGAATAATTCAATGTAATTTTAATCACAAACTACATAACTTTATGCTGGGATTAACTAAACTTAATTTTACCAATATTGTATTTTAGAAATTATTATTAGTTATTTCATTAATTACAAGAATTTTTTAATTGCAGATATTGACACAAAAAGAAAATCCACAAGGAAATTTTTGCATAAGTGATCTTATCAGTTTAGGTGTACGATCTTCAGGCGGATAGAGTATTTTGTAGGACATGCTTAGAGGCAGCAAAAACAGAAAAACTTAATTCGAGGCCGCTACTGGGTCCAACAAAAATGCCTATAAAAGTTTTTGTGTTAATGGTTTTTCTTCGTGGAATAAAGCAATAGAGCGGTTTAAAGATCATGAACGTTAAAATTTTCATTTCCAAGCAGTTGGTATTGTGGTGTGTAGTGAACGTGGTGTTAATGTCTTGGCTAGTTTTAATACCGAAAAAGAAAGTCAAATGAAACAAGCTAGAGTTGCTTTGCTCACGTTTATTACTAGTTTAAAATATTTAGCAACGGAGGGTCTTGCCATTAGAGGCCACTCCGATGAAAATTCGAATTATTTCAGGCTTTTAAAGACAAGATCTGAAGATATACCGGAGTTGCGCTTAAGGCTACAAAGAAATCAATACAAGTGGATTTATATACTCTTTATTTATTTCTTTAAAAACCTGAAGTTTCCGAAATGTGTAGTATAAGGCACCCGATTGAAACTGTATAACTCGCCGCCCCTGAATGTGGATATATTGCACTGAAATTTAACGAATCTATTAATTCCATAGAAAATTATAAAATGTTGTCATTATGTGATACAATTGTATTTACACTCAAATATTGCTTTTCATATTCAGGCAAGAGAGATATAATTTTGTTGAGCTTCACGCGAGAGCGGACAAAAATCCAAATTAACTCGCCCCCAGAATATGGGCCATGTGCACGATTTTTTTTTCAGAAGCTTGTTTACAACTAAGTCCGCCAATCGGCGCGGACTTAAATGTCCAAATATTCGCTTGTACACCAAAACTCCGCCAAACGGCATGGGGCACACAAAGAATCAAAAGCAGACTAACTCCCCATCGAATTATAGAATGCAAAAAACCGTACAAGCTGCTAGCTTCGCTGTAAAAATGAGACGAAGGCCGAAGTGCCATGAGTTTGCAAAATCCAAGCACCACAAAAAAAATAATCGCCAACCTAACAAATTTCGATCGGCGAGAAGCGAATATCGGCACTAAAGGTTTATTCAGACAGTATCAACCGCTAAGAGATTTACACCATAGCACCCTTTGGGGGAGAATTCCAAAAATCCCTGGCAATGATTTGGTCTATTTTTTTAACTTTAACTTTAGCGGTCAGTTCTCCAAATAACTTAATGGTTGTTTGGAGAACTGACCCCTAAACAGTTTAGATAAAGTTGATCGACAATAAAAACAGTCTTCCCTCAAGTCGACCCCAGCCTGATTCAGCGACTGTCTCTGTACCTTATTGAACGTAATGGCAAAGCAGGTTTTTACGGGAAATTGCAGTTTTTTAAATTGAAAAGAATAGTCTAAAAGAATAAGGGCTATTCGAGGAATGAAGACTGTCTCCCCTTCTCCAAAACCTATGAAAACTTTGACCTCAGTGACGTTACGATGCGTTTCTCAGTAGTATAAGTGCTCTAACTTTCAAAGGCAGGCGATTTGGAAGAAGTCCGGGAGGGTAGAGAGTGTGGAGAAACTCAACATGGTAGTGCACTGTGTCATCTGCCTCCACCACAGACCACAGTGTTAATCGATTGATAGAGCTTCTCCTCCGAATGAAAGTCTCCGAGGTGTGTGTTGTTGTTTTAGTGCCTTATCATTCTTCAGAGTGATACTCGCCCTTCTTCGAAGCCAGAACACAAGTTTTGCTGTTATGATCTTGATGTCGGAATATATTATGTTAGTGAGGTTGGCGATATCTGTCACGGCTTGACATAGGTTTTCGTTGCCGAGTTTCAAGAGAAGTTTGAAAAACTATTCGGCCTTGGAATATTCTCTCCCGTGAATCCTTATGTAAATTCAAGATATATCTTTATTGTAGTGATATTGCATTTTTTAAAATCACTATTATAACACGTATTTGTCTTGAGAGGAACTGCCATTTAAATATCATCATCGAGCTGATAAAACCACAGTAAGTAAAAAACCACTAATGGGACCCGTTGAAAAATATTTTGCAATTTACAAAACTACTTTGTAGGCAATGTTTAACGTATGACACTATCCATCAGGTAAAATATGAATTTTTAAGTGTTCAAAACTACTCGCACGTGACATTGCTACATACACTTGACCATAGCTAAATACTGGTTGTGACGAATATTATATATTCCCACTTTATCCAGAGTTTATCCTTGTTGTTTATTGTCATCGCACATGCTAGGCGCACAGAGAAAATGGGAAGGGTGGCACAAAGAAGACCTAGGAGAAGGCCGAATAGAATTTTGAAATAATAGATTACAAAAGCGATGATTGCATGCAACTTAAACAAAAGCAAATGTGACGATGGAAGAGTATGAAAAACAGGTGTCGGATAACGTCGAAATACGTTTTAAAAAAATACGTATGTTTGTACCAACAGAGAAAGCATTGAACCAGTGTGTAAATAAGCTCATTCACATAATCATAATAAGCAGAAAAAACACTTTACAGCGTATGAGCAATACCAATTTTCGTTAACTGTCATTTTACATGTATTTTGACGTTTGTCTCACGAATCAGCAGACCGTGGATTTCAAATAAACATTTAGTATTTACAGTAGTCCATTACAAAAAATGAGCAGAACGCCGCAGGCTGACTTCGAGAATACACGTGGGTTACTGCTACTGCATGGCCGGCTGCAGCCACTTAAAAATTTCAATATGTTGGTTTTACTCTTAAAATGATCTATTTATTTTTAATTTAGGACTTTTGTGCACATCTACACGGTAACGGCTTTCATTTAAAAAAAGAATTATCGAAATCGGCCCGGTAGAAGTCTCAAAATAGATGTCGAAAGAAAACGCTTCACGTTTTAAATATATAGATTGACTTGTATCGAGAGATCCAAAAAAAAACTGTTTTTCAGCGGGCTGTGGAAATTCAACGTACGAATAATATGTTGGTGACACTGTACGTCAATGTAAAATTCGAGGTTAGCAGGTTAGGATTTGCGTCATTTTGTGTCATAACTGACGGAAAACCTAACCTGATAACGTCGAATTTGACATTGACATACAGTATCACCAACATATAATTCGTACTTTGAATTTCCACAGCCCGCTGAGGAACAGGTTTTTTTGGATCTCTCGATACTTGTATTTCTGTTGAAATTTTGAGAACACATATTTTATATTAACCAACACTCAATCAAGATTGCTTAATGTATTGTTAAGAGTATATCAGCTGAACCATCTGCTACACGTTAAACAATATGTCTAAATCTATCTCTCACAGGTATTGCATTTTTTTACATAAAATATCAATATGGTGAAGCTAATGATTAATATAATCTAATAGCTCCTTCATGGGGTGTTAGTGCCTCACCATTATTATTAATACGGTTTTTTCTGGTCTTCCAATAAGTAAGTATGCTTCCACTTTTTTGCAAATAAGATATAGAAATAGCCCAACTAATAAATAAAAGTAGTGTATTTAATTATCTGAAGCTTTCGAAAAAATATATCCACACATACTGGTAGAAAACTTTCATTTTAGTATTAAGACAAATAGTGCCTAATGTGATTCAATAATTTTATACAGAAATCAGAATAAAAGGTTTGCCTAACTTACATTATTTTAAAAGTTTACTCACTCATACCATAATTACTCGCTTGGTGACATTTCTTTCAAACATTTAAAAAAATGGTAGTAAAACGCGTCACAATGGAGCAAGGAGCACAGTAACCAATGATTAATTAAATGAGTTGAGTCTCACAGATGACCTGACATTTGCATAATTACGAGAAAAATGCAAGCAAAGAAGATCCAGCAGAGTCAGATGAACTTCCATCTTTCTTTAATTCCTACGTCAGGAGCCCAGAACAAATGCCAAAATGAACTTCTCAGCATTTGAAAGCTCCAAGATACAGTCCGCATACCTGCCACACTCTGCAATGGCCGAAAATAGTATATTGTTATATGAATGTGGAATGGATGCCATTGGAAAACGCATGTGAAGGATGGATCACGAGTGTTTACGAATATTCCATTGAAATAAGTTTTCTAACTACCTTTTCACACGTCTTGAAGACAAATTTATGGTCATTGAAAGAAATGTAGTAAAGGATAGAAGAAATAAATGCAGAAGGTGGAGAGAAGGTCAGACTTCAACAATAAACTTCATCAAGAAGAAGCCAATTTTGAATGTTATGGAGCAGTACTACTGATGCTCATCATGGTGCACCTCAGAAGGCCGTACTTCATAGAAAATAAATTGGCAAGGAAACTCATCGGTAATGACAAACAAATATCATACAGCTCAACAACTATAGTGAGGAGAATGAAGAAAATAAAAAGCAAAGCAATAGGCTAAAATTTATCAAAAATGTGCTGTGTAAGGGCTTTTTCACAGATTTCCAAAAAGTAAACAAGCATGAAATTATATTAGGAAATCCGAATGAAGATGAAAAAACAAATTGGCATACAGAAAAAAGTCAACAGTGAGGGGAAAAGCCCCAGGATATGTTGCTTTAGATTAGTAGAATTCAATATACCCACACAACAAATCAATCTCACAAAGAAGGTTAAACATTGAATATTTAGCCCAATTTGTAGAATATTCGAAGTCGAACTGGAGAACGATTACAGTTGGTGACATTGCAGTTGTTGGATGTGACGCCAAGACGAGATAGAATCGTCAGAAATGCTAAAATTAGAGTAACTTCAAGATTCGTCATACGTTCACTTCGACGCCTCTATCCACTGGAGATGCCAAAGTCAAAATTAAGACCCCTTATACCAGTGGAAATCAAAACTCATCTATGAAAGAAGAAGTCATCTTGGATGACATGAAAGGTTGTCAAGTTCAAGAAGAGAAGAAAGAAATGAAAATAAGATTTGGACTAAACAGCAAGAAGTTGCCATGATATGAAGAATTGTAGGTTTAATTTGTTTTCATAGTAAATTGTTTATTGAATATCACAAAGGATGATGAGTGCAAAACATATATGTCACTTATGACGTAGAGTTCTTGGAGATCTAATTGGCACGGGAATTCTTATGTCTTATTTTTGTAAAATATCAACTTCAGCAAATAACAGCGCAAAACCAATTGAAGTCTCTGTACTAGATCTGAGTATTGTAAGCTAATTATGGAAAAAAAATTACAAGATAACTAGTACCTCATGATGACACGGGACGCGTCAATATCCAATGCTTGGAAGTCAGAGTTCAGCTGGCAGTTTGTGTTCTGTTCAACTTTATTATACAAATTTTCTCATGTGATAATTAACTACGTAGATTCTTTATTCAACAAAGATACCATGTTACAAAATATTAATAAAGTTCCTACGAAACTGTTCACAAGAAAAATTAATCAGTTCTAAGCACGTGTCTGCTGAGCAAAAAATTAAAATTAAGTTACACCCTCCATATAGGAGCCATAACTCTGTTAAATCATTTAATTGTATATAAACTTTGACATGAAAGGCAAAAAATCCATGATTTTAATGTTGGTTCAATTTTACTGCTTTTGAGCACCTGCGTTAGTGATACTGAATATGAATAATATATCAGCTGCAAATGAATTGCTAGGACGAGTAGTGTATATTAGGTAGTTGAATTATACTAATATTTGTAGAATGAATCCACAAATCTCACAAAAAAAAACCGAAACTTCATTCCCAATATTCTGGAAAAAGTGATGGTAGCTTATGTAGTTTTACTGCTGCATCTCCTTTATTTCTTGCAAGAGACCATTTCAGTAATGTAGATATTAGAGCACTTATCAAGAAAATGCAGTACAAATTTATAGTTACCTTATTTAAAACTCGTGATGTAAAAATTAGCAACGACGGTATAGACAGGAAAGAAATGTGCCCTTCAAAGAAATCATTTCTACTAAAACGAACATCTGCATGAAAATTCGTATACTTTCGTGGTTTAAAGCTCGCTTAAAACTGTACTCCCCTAACTGTGTGAAACGTTTGAATGCACCGCCCCATAGAGTACTGTCCCTAATTAGGATGTTTCACGTACATAACCTGAGATTGATATTTATAATTTCGAATGTAATTTTTGCTCTTTGTTTACTTAGCTTCATAGTTTTATAATAATAGAGACTGCAGACATAATATTAATGAATTTGCCAATAAACAACTTAAAAATCGTAACAGGAAAATATCAGTAATAATACACTTCTCCTAGCGCTTTAGCTGATGAATATTACTTTCTCTCCGCTTTTGTATTGCAGTTTAGCATGAACGAATGTTGTACGGTGCAAGGACATAAACAGATACACTTCAAACTAAAAGCAATAATTTGACAGCCCTTAAGCTTCCAAAAAATTCCAAGCTTCTGTTTTGGTCTTACACAAAGAGATACTTTGCAGCTAAGTTATTTGAAACCTCCAAGCATCATGGCAAATTAGGTTACTCGCACAGCAATAACGACGTGTTACACAATGGGCATTAGCTGGCTTTAATAAATACATCGTGAACCTTTCATTCACTTTGTCAGCTGTCCAGTTTTAAAGAAAACGGAATCATTAGGCCAGCAGCTGCTCCAACGTATTTAATCGCAGATTGACAACCGTGAAGGTGGCCGATTATCTGCTAATATTTCGAATCTCGGCGGAGATTAGTAGTTTGTCGAAGCCGTAACTGCAGTAATAAATGAATCGCGGCCTAGAAACCCCCCTGTTTGTGATAGCGTTGATCATTTCGGCACAAATCCATGTGACGCATGTCTGACAGAATAGGCCGAAATACCCTTCGTTTTCATAACGCAAAGGCTTTACGTCACTTATGATTGATCGATTTAATTTTTGATCTGCTGCAAACTTGAAACGTTTTAATCAATTTTAGACTAGGATGAAGAAATGTCTTAATCTTGCTGTTTATCAGACTGGTTATTGGGCAGTCAGAGAAAGGATAAAACCACCAAAGTTAATAGAATTCAACTGCTCGTAGGAAATAACATACAGGTACGTATGAAGGTTAAAGTATTAAAATGTAGAACTTCATTTATAAAAAGAGCTTTCAATATCAGCTCTACACATTTCCAGTATTATTGCTATAGTACAATGTGTATCATGTACATTAATCGAAATCAAAACACACCTTAATGTTGGCTTTGCACCTAGTTACAGAAGTGTATTGATATATTTTTCATTGAAAATAGAAAGATATTTCAGTTTAACAAACAAAATACTTCATGTATTTCATTCTATATAGATACAGCAGCAATATATCAAGGCTTTTAAGCATTTTTTGTGACAAATTTTTACACTAATTTATTATTATCGTCATCGTCAGGCTTAGCCTCACGTGCCAATGTAGAGATATCGGTCTCTACTTTTACAGAAAGTTTAGATCTCACAGCCCCAAGATTGTCATAGCCGAATCGGGTAAATATAGTGGAGCAGGTAATATATTTTTGTGTTCGTTAAAGGTACTGGAAATCGAAACCAGATTTTTTTAACTAACACCACAGGCTTTACTGTTTTGACAACTCACATTAGTACATTAACTGTCAAAGCAACTAATAATCAGAGGATTCTAAATTAAAGAAAAGGGAATTCAAAATCATGATTTTTGAAAGGTCTTAAAAGTTGTGCTGTTTATTTTACAAGAACCTTGCTGATTTCAGGTTATTTCCACTCTGGGCACCTTTGCTTAGTTTCAGAATTATTGGATTGCATTTAAATTGCATCGACCGACGCCGACGGTCTGTTAGTTCTATTCCAAATATTTTAGGCATTCAATCTAGGACTAGCGACAGTCATCTATTATGTGATTACCGTCAAGCCTTATAGATTATTTATTAATCAAGTATCGCGAAATTAATTCTGTTTATATTTTTGCTGAAAACGCATCCTAAGCATTCTAGGAAAATTGGGTATTCCAAAAGTTTAAACTAAAAATGTAACAGTAACAAAAGTCCCCGGTATCAACATCGTAACGTTTAGTATTCTAAACAGCTAGCTCAAATAGGATGCCAGAAAGGGGTTATGGGAATGAAGGATACACAATAAATTTACCTGACTGTTATGAGCAATAATAATCTAGGTAAGGTATACGCTTGGTCGAACCACGTGATGCAGTCGAACTGTGATGTAAGAAAGACTACAAAATGAATCAACACTCAAGTGAAAAACAAAGGCTAATGTCATCAATCATACGTTTATTCCAAACGATGAAAATAATACACTGAAATACATGAAATTATTAACATAACAATTTATTATGGCAGATTGTATGCACACGTAGTATACGTCGCCGTACAAGAAAAAAGGTCTGACTTGATAAGGGCGCAAGAAATGAATCGAGCGAAGTAGTAAAAACGTCCCAAATAAAAAGGCATCAGCTAGTGTGCAAAAAATTGGTCGCTCACAACACATACTCTTCGCTTAATCGTATAATTGGGTTTAACAGTTTACTATTGCGTTAAAAATAGAAATACAGCATAAAATCAAGACGCTTACAAAGTGAATGAATGGAAATCGGTGGGAAACGGGTGGTTGTTCACAATTTCCACTGTAGTTTACTAACCGTTTACTACTTACAAAAGTTTTCTCTGAAAATTTTAGAGTTACGACGGATAGTTTCCATGATGGGTGCAATCTAATAAACTATGAGTTTCCTCCGTCTTAGGAAGCATGAGATGCGATGTCAAGTGCGAGTCGGATGAAAACAACAGAGAGACCTAACCTGGCCGTGATGCGTTTTGGAAAAGCTAAGAGAAATCATTACTACAGTTGTTCAGTTCTTTCTAGCGTTGGTTTCGTCGCCCAGCGGGCACACAGGATAGCACGAGAAGTGACTTCACTCATCCACTGCCCAAATTCGGTGACCAGCGACTCACCTAGAAATATCGCAGAACTAACGCACTAAAGTGCAAAAAAAAAAAGAATAATAAACTGAAAAATAGGACAAAAAGCTAATAAATTTGACGCAGAGATAATGGAATTCTTCCTCAGCTCGCAGACAGCAGATATGTACTATGTCCCGAAGTAAACAGGCTGCATCAGTGATTCGACGAACCAATAGCACCAAATGTGCCCCATAATTGACGTCTTACCAAAAGGAAACCCTTCAATTAAACATGTCGCGTAGCTGCTAAAGTAAGATCGAGACTGTTAGACATTTCCGAATAGGAAATAGATGCCGAAAAATAGCACTACTCTAAAGTTGCGTACGGAAATATTTCGAAAAACAAAGTGTGCCCACACGCTATCAAAAGTCGTTTGGGCAACCTGAAATACTCGACGAAGCTTTGAGTGGCCGAAGTTATGGTAACAGCAGATCAAATTCCAAATTACACTTTCGGATCGTAGCAGAGTGTTATCAAGTTTTTGATTTAGTTGTCAGTAGACAAAAGTTAAATAGCGTGCAATATATGTTAAACGGCTAAAAAGTAAAAATGTCGATAATTTTTAATTTACCAGAGTATTGAAAGCAGCTTTTAATGTAACTTGAAATATTTTTCTCCCTCTTCTAATATGAATTCTAGGTAATAGATTGCTGCCTTATATTTTTGGTCGCTTTTCATATACGTTGCTGTCTCATAAAGTATTTATCACTGTACATTTTCGTTTTGACAAGTTTTTGCATAATACCGCTTCAATAATGCTATTACCACATGCCATTGTTATATCAACAGCATTCGCTGATAGTACCTTTTGGGTACCAACACGACCTTTAAACTTTGCTTAAAAAAATTCATATTTAAACAAAGTATACATATGAGCAACCAAATGCCCTATTTTAATTACAAGCACTACAATACGTGCCAATATAGTTTGGTAGATGAAATAACCGAAGAAATATTTATTTGAGACAGTTTTTGGAAAATTGTCTAAAGTGTGGGTGTATAAATTGTATTTTCTGATATTCGGTTTAATTTAACTAGTGAGTCATGGCATAAATAATTTACATATTTTGTTTTGTTATGATATGATATGTCAGATTAATATGGATATTATAAATAAATGAGTTTATAAATCTCGAAGATGAATAAAATGACTAAAACGACTAAAATGGGTCCTTTTATAATAATTTTTAAAAAATTAAAAGCTTTGAATAATACGCAATGAACCACTGGAATTGTTTCTATGCGGATATTACAGCTAATTGGGAACTCAAATGAAAAATATGGCGTTCGAACATAACAAATTAGGCCAAATAAATTTGCTTTGCTTCTAGAAACAGGTCAGTTCTTCGTTATTACACGTTTCCTAGGCGACAACAAAAGCGTAAGTAAATAAATGCCACAAAACAGAACACTTAAGGAACGCTCTCCCCAGAAGTTGATGTAAAATAGATGCCACTTTACAACTTTAAGAATAATGACTTCTAGACTTACTTTCCTGACCTGTTCTGCTGCTCCTGCGATGGATAATAGGGCTCCAAAGAACCTCGCTTGGTTGCCGCCGGAAATTTTTTGGCTGTTACTCTGCACCACTGAATCTCTTGCCCCGTCCTAGGGCTCCAAATTTCTCAATTGCCCTGCCTGCTCGTCCAAAAACTGTCTGGGAAACCCCCACTACTGTTCTACCAACTTCGAAGCACTATTTTACCTGGGCGGAAGCAGCAGTGCCATCTCCAACCAAGCTTCCACAGTTTACACAAGACACTCCCAATAAATTATCTAACTTTTAATGAAAACTGAGGAATGTATTTATTGATAATTTGAGTTTAAATTGAGGAAGCCAAACAGAACAGTCACCAAGCTTGGCTTCCTCTCCCCAATTGTTTTGTTTACAGATTTGATTCTATTGTTGTCATGACAATCCAAAGCTTATTCTGATTACATTTGTTCAGTACAAATATAATACGTTTTTAATACCGTTTTTATTATTATCACATCCATATCAACATTTTACAATGATGAAGTTACAAATCAGCACATTATGGAACATTTTTAGGTATAATTTGACATTCATGAAATGTTATTAACTACAGTAATAATTATGGAGGCTTAAAATTGTGTTCATAGCAATATATATTTCATGTAACACGTATTCACATACTGTTGTAAGAAAATACTGCTCAAAGCGATAGCTTAAATGATAAATTGAAGTGAAATCTTGGTTCTTAGAAAACGCAGTCGTAATAAATCAGTAAATGTAAATTTATACTTCATAAGTTTTGTTCACAACGAATACTGAAATCAGAATCAGAAATAGTAAAGAAAAACACAGAAAATTCAAAAATGAGGTGAATAATAATATTATAAAAAGAGTTTGTCTTGGAGAAATGAAGTAGGAGTATTTAAGAAGCTTTGAAAGCAACTTACAGACTTCGTAACTGATCATTATATGGGAAATCTGTGAACCAAGTATTTAACATCTCACCAAATCCCGATGGAATAGACAATGGGCAACACTACATAAAAGGATTTACGAAATTGGGATGTCTTTTACTACATCGGCAATCCCGTTAGCGTTATTATCGGTGTTTCTATTATATTTTTTGAATATTGAATTGGCTTTGTTACCTAATTTACATCATATATGATTTATTTATGTGCAAATGAAGCAACAAACAAAAAAAGTAGAACATATTAAAATGAAGAAATATAGTGAAGAATAAACTAGCCGGGATTTAAATAATAATTACAGAATACGATATACTCTACAGGAATTGGGTAAAAAGAGCTATCGATTCATCATGTGGCAATTAATTGCCAATTATGAAATTAAGAGACGTCGCAGAACATGAGAATTTTATTACTGATAAACTTGAATTATACTGGTATAAGGTTTAACCTGTATTTTAGGCGATCATAAAGCAAAAAAATAGAATAATATTATTTTACAGTAATGTCGTGGGCATACATAATAGGTTCGCATATAACCATTAGTAATATTTAAGTATTATTTCCCTTTCAACAGAATTACTCCAGGAATTGTTTTTATTGTGACATAGATAAGGTATATTTTAGTCGTTTGATACTTTTTAGTTCACCTATTTACCATAATTACGTTTTATCGTAGCAACCTACACTATAAAAAAATATTGCACATTAAATTTTCTTCGAAAACAGCAATAATTTTAATATTAAGCCTGTATCTCTATACGATTGTTTATAACTGCCCTTTGTCCTGAAAGGTACAATTTTCGCAGACTCTTAAAACAGAAAACATTACTTTAAGAAGCCAAGTTTTTTTGCTTTTTGTCAGAGATTTTTCCGCTTCACCTTAAGCCATTCTAATGAGAAAATCTATTTCATACAATATGAAGAGGCGCCTTCCATAATTTCGTAAAAAGACAGCTGTAGCCTTGTGCAGTGCACATCCACTCCAATTTTTCGAGTAACCTAAACCGTACCTCGCGATACAGTTATACAATCTGCACAAATGAACTTCCTGGGTGGGTTTACAGCAACAAAGCAGTACGTGCATTCTTCCACAGCTCGGAGATTCATCCAAGTTTTATAGATGGTGTCGTCTGATATGCTTTAGCCGGAAGGTTCCTGCCCGACATGCCACATGTGTATCCACGTGAAGTTTAATTTTTACCTGTGTCTGCCTTTGAATGGTGCACGTCACTGCTTGGACCCGCATCCCGCATTACTTCATCTTACATCAAAAATAGATACCAAGCTTACAACAGCGACGACTGGCCGCTTTCTAAAGGGGCTTCGGAAAGAATAATTTTTGTTCAATACATTTAATCACCAATCACTACTATCGCAATTTATACTTATATTACTGATTACAAAAAACTAGTGAGTTACCAAAGCTTTATATTTCTAAAATATCTGAAATATCAACTTTTAAACTATTAAAGGATTAAGGATTTTTTTAAATTACAGCTCTGCTCCATTTTAGATACTTCATCTGCATAGATCTCAACAACCGTTGTTCGCCAAGTTTCTGTGTGACAACTATATCTTGCGTTATTGTAAATGTAAAATATTGTAAATGAATTTATACTATATTTTCTGCATCACTCTAGTAATAGTCGGTTGCAGTATCAATTACTTTTTTTCACTAACTTATTTGTAATTGATCCTTACACTGTCAAGTTTGAGGGATGTAGGAAACATTTACAAAAATTGTTACGGTTTCCTTGACAATGTACTTACTGCCCTACAGAAATGAATTACTTACATCCCGCATGTATTACAACTGATAAGATGCCATGTCTGCCACTTGGTTAACAAGAAAAAAACCATTAACGTTCGTACTATTATCCATTTTTAATCGGAATACAATCACAAAGCTCACAAAACAGCACTCGCAATCGTATTCACACATTTTTTCCAAGAATTTTTTACAGTGCGTTTATAACTGTCAAACAAAACGTCACAGCGCTATAAGGCTACTACAATTTAGCAAATGTCATAATTAATACGCCAGGTATTATCTACTATTTACTTTACATAAGGAAATATTGGTAGTGAAAAAAAAATATGTACTTTACACAGGATGTAGGAAGATTTACACCACCTCGTACCTTACTACCCTCGTTTGCTTCGCTCACTCAGGCATCAAACGGTCTTCGGTAGTGTAAATCTTACCTACATCCCTTGTAAAGTAATATACTATTTCTTATCTCTGTAAAAATATTTACGCTTTTAAGGTACTCACTTATTTTGTGTTCTGAAAAAATATCTTCAAAAACTCGTAGAAATCTTGATTACGTAGCATTATACTAAAAAACTGATTCTGTTAAATACATTAAGCACAGCAGGTATTTTCGAAGAGCATTTATGAGAATTTGCGTTTTATTATTAATATAAAATATTTAGTTTCCGTTGGTCAGTGATATTATTAAAGTGCACTTTAAATAAAATTACTTGTTTTCAATACTTCAAATAACTGTCAGCATGTCTTCAGTAGCAGCTACAACCGAATATTTCTCCACACGTTCAATAAATTTGATGCTCATTAATATTCATCAATTGTTTAATTACTACGCTAATATCACTTCCTGTTAACAGAAACACGTTTCTAAACATTCCGTTTAGTTTTGTTACACTTTAAATTTGATTAATTATAAGCCAATTTAACATCAATTTATTACTAAAGCCGCAGCTAAAGCAGTTTCCATTTTTTACACGAAAAACAGCACCTATTTGCTTCTGTTTTTAAAAAAGTGTGAGTGTAAATTTCTAAATCTTGGAATTAATCCTACTTAACTTGCAACAAGCGCAAACTGCAAGGCATCTTGATGCAATATCGATTAAAATCGTTGGTATCCGTGGAGCCCACACCCTTTTAAAGAAACTTAAAAGTGGTATAAATTGAATGGTGCAAACTGGATTCGGGATCTCATCCATCTTCGATTTTATGTTTGTGTAGTGGGCCACATTCCTATTGTGGATCCTTCGGGGAAAGAAGGGTCCGACACAGTGGGTTTTTGTTTCGTTAAAACCACGGAGCAAGATAGCTTCGAAGTTCACTACGTTCCTTGCGTCACGAGAGTTCATTTACACAGAGTAGTTTGTAAAACAAATTGTTTTGGACGCTTTTTGAAGTAAAATAGTTGTGCTGGAAATTCTGTATAATGTAGAAAGAAAATCGCTACCATCATTAAACGTTATTATTTGTATTTGGTATTTTTTAAGCGATCGATTGACAACTTATTCCATAATTCGATGTTGATCCATTGCTGCCTAAAGTGGGGTTGGATTTAATAATAAATGTAAATGAAGAACTTGAAGTCTTTCCCACAAATTTAACTTATTCCATTATAAACGGTGAATTATATTCACAAAAAAGAGAAAAATATGCGCATATACATTATAGACATATCAAAAAGTTTTGTATTATTCAGTTATCAAACAAACTCTATTGATATAAGTCCCTGTACCTTTTCAAACTCAAAATGCACTTGTCGAAATTTAAACATCTCCTTTCATTTACAGGGAGATCAAAAATATGAAAATTGCTCAATAATAAAGCAACCTTAGTTTTCACAATACACAAAATTGTTATTTGGAAAGTTGTTTAGAATTTAGGAGCGGTGTCAAAGACGGAATAAAATGTTCATTGGTATTTCAATATTCTTTGCCGCGCTTTGCATTTGAGATAGTGAAATACTTCAAAGCTAACTAATTTTACGATAATAATGTAAGTACTGTGTTTCACTCACCTAGCAACCACAGAATCACGTTAATCGACATTAGTGCAGAAAACCTAATTTTTTTGGTGTCAAAACGTAAACAAACACTGGTATATTTAAACAAATTTAATAATAAACGATCAGCAACCATTCCAAATAATTACAATTTTTGATTTAAATATTATAACAAATGTTTAGAATTCGAAAACGTCGCACATATAAAGTAGGTAATGAAAAAGAAGGACACTTCAACATATTTATTATGTGCCTGCCCCCCTTCTAGATATTTGTTGCCACACTAATTAAAAATTATAATTGTAGTGAATTGTTGTTGATGTTCAGATCGTTTGTTGTTACACTTTTTTAAGATACTTGCGTTTTCTTATGTTGTACACAAAATTAGGTTTTTAAGCTCTAATTTCGCTTAATGTTATTTTATGGTAGCTAGGTGAGCAAAATTCAAGTTCGATAATGCACCTTCATTGTATCTGGTAATACGTTAACTGTGTAAGTATCTCATTTTTCGCAATACACGTAAAACCAGTGATATGTTTTCGGAGTATAGATGTGATTTCGTATATGACACCTTCCTTCAATTCAAAGCCATTGTCATGAATAATATTTTTTATGCATTTAAATTAGGGTGCTTTAGTCTCGAGCTATCGTATTTTCGAACCTTTAACGTGTACGAAACGAGATAGTTAAGTTTTGATTAGTGCAATTATAATTTGAGGAGATGCAGGTACTTTTATGACAAATACAACTCTGGCAAATGAATAATAAAAAAACGTTTTGATATGTGCCCAAATTTATGCCGGTAACTTTTTAGGTGTGAAAAGTCATTTATAAGTATCTACCTACGTAACTAATTGATAAATCAAGATATTATCTACAATATAACTTACACATTAAGTTTCATATCTCAATGTGTTATTTCCAATTTAGTCTTAAAGCTATATCTTACAATATTTTAAAACACCAAGGTATGTGGTTGCTTATCCTGAATTCTCAAGGTTTTTCCAACATTTATGGCAAGCTACTTATCTTTTTCGGCCATTTGCCATTCAATGTTGCTGCAAGAATAAATGCCTTGTGTAATACGTTTGTGAAGTCAAATATTCCGTTTATTTAATCATAAGGACAACGATCAATATGTAATCATGTAATTCTGCTTTTTTTGTAGAAGACATCGACTTCCTTATTCAGTTAGTAGCACTAAAAATGGTTATTTAAATATTATTTTCTGAAACCAAGTAAAGGAAAAGCCGCAGAAAAGTTTATTTCTTAGAAAGTTTGCAGGTTGAACCAATAGCAGATAATAAACATTTTTTTTCGTTTTTAGCGATTATATGTCATTTGCAATCTCGGTCATTATTTTAATCAATTAAACCAAACTGTGAAAGTGTCCAAGGAGGAAAAACGTAGACACCATTGCTTCAGCAGGAGAACAATTCTTAATTACACTGTAGGAAGCTTCTCAAAATAATACATCTGTATATTTTCTCCTGGGTTTTACCAACATTTCGTCAGATCGGTTACCAAAAATCAAGTTAAATCTTGCTTTATTTCCATCCACAACGGCAACAGTGTAACAGCATTCGTTCCAAACCTATTATCAAGGTCGACTTGGTACCGATAAGGACCCGGAAAATGGGGATCGAAGAGAAATAAGAGTGGACTCACACCAGACAGAACAACTAAATATCCTGCTTCTGAACGTCTGCTTAAAGTCATCCGTTGTAACTGCAAAAAAGATGAACACAGTATGGTTGTAGGAGTTCAGATTTCAAGTGCTCGGTCATTTTTATTTTTGGAACGGGCGGTGCTGCGAAAACGTTGCTGACATTTTGAACGACTTCGAAGAAGATGAATAAATAGAAACTGTCGTCATTCGCCGAAGATGCTGACGTAGATGATGATTCTGAAAATTAAGGTATATAAAAGGAGAACGACACTCATCTAGGCACTGCAGAAGTAAAAGGCAACAAACGTGGTCCCTCCAGAGCATCAAAACGAAGAAACGTGTGCCATTAATAACAGTCAATGACGAGTACAATTTTGCGTGACAAGGAAACATTTATGCGATTTTAGAAAAATATGTTCGTATTTACATGACATTGAACCTAAAACTATTTACTTTGCAGAAAGACTGTACAAACAAAGCTGATAGAGAATTTGATCCTCCACAATTTTTATACCAACTATTTTTTCCCGCTGCTGATCATGTAAGTCAGTGATACAGCCTTAGTAACAAAACGTGTAAGTCGGTGATTATATTTGTTTGCTGCTTTCCCTTGACAACGGAACGTAATACTATTATTATGTTCCTAGGAAAATAAAATTAGCAACGCAAGATGCAGACTTAGACGTTTTGTTTATAATTTCAGGTGTTTATGTAACATGTGACACTCACAGGTAACACGACTCACGAAAATTAATCCTGGTGACAGGTGACAACCAAACGATAATATATAATAAGATAACTCGGAATGTATCGTCTATTAACATTTTCGGCAGGCAACAAGCCGCGGCTGCGCCTTGGCTTGTACTTGCCTACCTCAAATGTTAATACATTCCTTGTTAATTAAATAGCTATTATCTACTAAATAGTGGAAAGGAGATGTTGTAAAAAAATATTTGGACGCCATTTATTCAAGACGACTGAGCGAGCCGACACGCACCAAGGTCGCAAATTTAGTATGTTATTCAGGATACGGTAGCTACACTAAATTACTAATTTGCAAAATTTCTTGATTTTTTCTTAGCACCCGTTGTTTGGCATATTATATGTAAATATTGCTGCAAAATGTTATTCTAGTCATATTTTAGATGTTTAAATTGTTCACTCTACAATTTATAATACAATTTTCTTACTGCTACTGCTACTAAATTTTATTCGTAATATTTAAGTTTAAAATATTGCAAGATGTTTTCTCAATCGCAGATAATTTAGAAAAAGAACAAATAATCTTATCCTCTTTGTGGACCAATTCGGGAACGCACTGAAGATTGCATGTTCTTCATAGAACCAACAATCGATGTAAACCGCTAAATAGATAATAAAAAAATCTGTAAAGGGCTTTACTCAGAACTTCCCTCGCAAGTGGAAGTAGTGACATAAAATAATTATAAAAATTAACAGAAACTAAGGATAAAAATGTATTCCCGTTTCTAATAATATTGGAATAATAAAATAAAACACTTGATAATCGAAATCACATTAATTTTCAAATTAAAAAAAAACATTACCGGCGGTCGAATTCGAACGGCAGCAGCTGCGAATGCGATTCCAATGTTTGGCGGGATATTACAAGCACATCTTCTGTTTTCTGCATGCGCCACGAAGCACTTTGTTACGCTCATTTTGACATTTTCCTATTTATTGATTGAAATAAACTAGTCAGATTTGGTTATTTGCTTTATTTTCCTAAAAATACAATACTTTACTTTGGATAGGCAACTTTGTTAACATCTACCTTTAATTTCAAACTTAATGCTACACTGCTGTTATCAGTTCAGAGCACTCTGCATTATTTAGTTTTTACGTTGGCCAACTTTCCAATTTTTGGGAACTTTGATAAGCTGAATTGGGCTGGTTTGGAGCATTTTTTGTCTTGCGTTGTGAGAGTTGGAATTGCTTCCTATGGGGGCTGGTCTCGCGGCTTTTGGAAGCCATCTTCATAGTTGGAAGGATTTGGAGACTTCTTAACCCCTGCTGGAATGTTCCGGAGATTGGTATTGGTGTCTCCGGCATTCGTTTTGTCACGGACGGATTCCTTGGGACGTTCCTTCTTCACACGCTCCACAACGAGTTGGCTGCACAACATCTTAAGGTTCGTACATGGTGTTTGCCGGCGCTTCCCTCTTTTGAACGCCGTAATCTATTTGGAAATTTTGTATTTTTAGCCATTAAAAATATGGATTAAAAATCTGGGATCGAATTAAGTTTTGGATTGCATTATGGATCGTATTTGCAATTGAGTTTTGGATCGACCCAGGAAAATGTTCGTAATATGAATTTGGTTCGCTTACCTTATTTGGTGCTTTGTGTAATGGGTACTGGCATCGTCTATTCGCCACCCTCCCTGCGACGCTCGCAATGCTGTCGGAAGTCGGCTCCTTGGCGCACCAGATGCTTCCGAACTTGCTGTTGATTTGCGCTCGACCCTGGAAAACAGCATGCGTGATTCGTATGTGACTTGTACTGAGGTGTGTATATCTGAATTAGCGTATTAACTGCTCTGCTAATTATAGACATTTCGTATAGCATGCATATTGTAGGATTATTTGTGTAAATTTGTATTTGAGAAATGTCCGTCGAATTGAAATTTATGGTGTATAATGCATTTGGGATTATTTTATTGATTCGTATTGCACTTTGTGTAATTTTAGAGTAGACTATGTTCATGGTAGCTGCATTAGCCATGCTCGTGATAGTAGATCGTAGATATTTTTGTGTTATCGAATGGCTTGCTACATTTAGGTTTGCTTACCGTCAGTTAGTAGTAATTTTTGTTGAAGGCCGTTTTGCTCTGGGCCCTGTAACGTAACAAAACATACAGTTATGCCGTTGAACTATTCCGGGATAGATTAGCTTACCTAGAACACAGATTAATTGTATTTTTATGCAACTTTGGTCACTGCTTTTCACTAGCTTCTTTGCAGAGGTTAATCTGTCAAATGTCATTATTAGGGTGTTGGTCGTATCTAAAGAACCGCTCACGGTATCCTTATGCTCAATATTTAGGATTTTCGTAATTTGATTATTGGCGATCTGTAAGTTTAGCTTTTGTGATGAGCATAATTCAAGCCATTGCTTTGTTTAATCATATAATAACTTGATGCGTTTAAAACAGAAACCGCCACGCCCTGTATGATCATACAATCCGTAACAGCGGGCTTCGAGCCTTTGAAATTTTGTCGTTACATTAAAATTATAAGCTAACATCGGGGTATTAGTTAGCCTTTCGCTTGCATAGCTCTAGCTTCGTCACACCCTGCCTCACAGGATGCGGACGAATTATTGTGCTGGTGCTGCTACTTTGGTTAGCAACTCGTTTGAATATTTACGATAGTTTACAGCTGAAGTTTATCGTTTAGCCCTCGACTAACATATATATATATATATATATATATATATATATATATATATATATATATTTATGCTTTATGAAATGTATTGATGTAGTACCTTGTCGATTTTTAACGTGTTTATTGTTGATGTATTGGTTTGTATATTGTTATTTGTTTATTGCTGCGCTTTCGATTTGTTCGTATATTATTTGATGATTTGCCTGTTTGTGTTTGATTTTGTATGTGACGCACTATAGTACCAAGTTGAATAAAGCTGTGATATTTTCATTGGTGGTTGATTTGATTATTTTTCTTTGTTCTGCTGAAAATTGTCCTTACCTTGTGTACGGTCCGGCACAATGATTAGATCTGAGTCGAGGACCTGGCGCCCTCTCCTATTTTTTTTTATTATTCTCTTTCAGCATAGTTGGAACCCCGACCCTCGCGACTAGTTAGCCCACTAGGCCGATAGTTACCAGCCGGCAAATATCAAATACAACTTTCGCCAAAAGGTAAAGCCGACCGTCTATCTTCCCTTACAACTTCTAGCGTCCTTTTTAGCTGCCTTTCATTTAACGCACTTTTCGTTGCCCTTTTTGTGGTTTGCAGCATTTATCCTGTATCTGTTTGGTCCCATTTTCGTCATGGATAAAACCTGAGTTTCATGCTAGGTAGATATATAATCTGCATGCAAAATATCGTCTTCCTCCAATAAATAGTTTCTGAGTTAGTTATACAGCCAACAGGCAGACAGGCAGACCGACAGACGAAACTGATAAAACCTGCTTTTCGTCACCTAGGAACTCGAAAACGTGAAGATCTGAAGATATCTCGGTAAGTCATTTTTTTGCGATTACAATACTTCTTTCGCCTTTTAGACGTAAAGAAGCACAAGTCGTCAATACTGTATTTGTTGCTACTGCGCTGAGGACAGACATCGTTGCAGAGTTAAAAACAGAAATACCTTTACATTGTGGTAGAACCTCCACCAACAAAAAAAATTAAAACCTCCTAGTGCTCCTGGAAAGGTCGAATCTTTTTATTTACTGATTCGTATATAGTTTTTGAGGATTATAATCAACGCACAACTAACTTTTGTTTGAAACTAATGAATAAGCTCCTTTGCATTAACAGTGGACCCCATTTAATTCGCAATACATTTGATATAAGCATCTGAACTTGTAGAGGAAAGCTTCAGGATTAAGAATTGAAATGCTTCAGTGGATTAAGTCTATTTATAGCCATCCAGTTTTCTATTATCGAAATTTCGTTCAATCCGAACGACGTCGCCATAGCCGATCACGTTTTGCACCACAAAGGGGTAACAAAAGAGCAATTCACCATTAATGCAATATTTGTGATACTCTCATTCACATCAGCCGTATGCGACGATGTCTCTGTGACACTAAGAAGCCATGCGGTCCGGAGTCGTACATCTCAAGCACACATAAAGCTGGCTTAGCGCATTGTTGGCGCATTTGACAAACTTGCGTCGCATGTGATCTAAGCCTGCAGGTGTGAGATGTATGCTCCGGCAAGAATGGGGCCTTTCCTGCCAAAATAATCTCCACGTCCTTAATGTCTCCTGTTCTTGCTCTCGTATGAATTATACGACATAAGCTGCACACACCGGCTGTCGATCTAGAGCCCTTTGAAGGTGCTACTGCGTACATCTCCTGATTTGCAACTCAATGGGCGCTCTTGAGCGGACTAATAAATAAAGTAACCATCGGATTTTGGTTTACACACAACTGCTTTATTTTGTAAACGCTCCTATTCAGCGCTTGAAGCCAGCGGCAGTAGCTTACAAATTTTAAAATATTCGTGGATAAAGGACTGCGGTTGAAGGTACGTTTTCGCACTTTAGAAATTCAAACAGTTACATTTTCGTATTTCCTTTTGAAAATAGGATAAAACCAGTAATAACTATTACAATGATTTATTCATAACATTTTAATGATATACATTCACCTGTACACATATTACTTCAGTAAGTTAGACAAACATAAAACATCAAATATACCGCCTACCATCAGGTTTCAAGCCAAATAACACTACGCAAATATATCTTAACCCATTAGTGCATAATGTCCCTTTAAAGCAACGTTAGATTTTTTTATTATTTTCTCAATTTAGATGCATTAGGTGTCATAACTATTATATGTATTATAGCTTCAGGCGTGTCTCGACACATATGGTGCAAGTGCAGTTTAGAGCAACAGTAATAATAAAATTGGGGCTAATTATTCATATGGATCAAGAACTGTACAACATCAACAACGGCGGAAGAATAAAATGAGATTTATCAATTTCTATTAATTCTTTTCTAAAATCTTCTCAAAATATCTTCAAACTAGTTCGGTTTTAGGCTGTTTCACATTATTATCATCCCTTATAAAGAATAGTATACATAATAGCCCCAGACTGAGGTTACAGAATCTTCTTTCAATTTCTTTGAGAAACGACGAAATAAAGTTTCAACGAACATGAGACTGCTGCAAGAAATAAATACGAATTATAGCGTTAACGTTATTTGTTGTATTCTTTACCTTATAAATTAACAATGTGACACACCATACTAAGTCGCGACTTGCACTCTGATGGTACAAGCTGCAATGTCTTGCAAAACGTTTATCAATATGGGTACACAAACAGCAACCAGACCAAATCTGCTACGTATCATTGTTCTCCAAATACTTAAACAACAAAAGCCATCAAAGAACATGGAGTTTATCTACAAAAACCACTCGGTCTAAGCCGAAATTCTATTTTAACAAGAATAATTAGAGTAACCGCCAAAGCCTCAAGCAATATATGATTTAAATAAATTTAGAATTTAGGAATCGTGTTTATAGTTTCCAGCTATTTCCAACTATTATGGTGAAGGTTAGATCATCACTTCTTCGTTGCTCTTCATTCGGTTGTTTGAACCTCTTTTCCATTTTTGTGTAAATTTTTTTAATCTTTGATCTGGGGAAATTTTTGGAAAGATGGCCTTGTATAGAAGAAATGATTTCATGTGTCCATCTTTGGAGATTAATTAATTGACGACCCTGGTGCTGTGAGGTTAATTTTTCGAAGGTTGACTATAGTGTGGATTTGAATCTTCGATATTTTAAAAACTTTAGCTCAGCATCTGTGTTGTATGCGTAGTAGCTGAACTTAGTCTGATTATATCAAGATTAATAAGTGATTCAAAAGCAACCTGTGGCTTTCTTTCAACTTCGGTATGTAAATCTGGTTTAGCCATTGCACGTTGCTCGACGATTTGGTGATTAATTTAGGTTTTTGTTACCCTATGTCTCTGTAGTGACCACGTGGATTACCAACAAGACAGATCTGTAAGCGGTTCTGTGTCAGTCTCCGCTTGAGAATTACCTTGTTTTCGAGTCTCTTTGGTGCATCTTTTTCTCGTGAAATTACTCATCTCCACCTGGATAAAAGTTTGCACAACTCGACCTTGCAGTTTGGAGCAGCTTCTGCACAGCGCCATTGAATATGCCTGTAAATATGCTAGATGTTATTGTAAAGTGTTTTACTTAAGGTTTCCGGTTATGACTTTGTGCAGATTATTGGGGAAAACCAGATCTGTCTGCAGCAGCATTGCTTATTTCGCACTTGTTAAATTTGCTGTGGCATATTTGCTGTGGCATGGTAGGTGCTTTTAATATTTTTATGGTGGCTGCTACTTTCGTTGATTTTGGTTGCATTCAACTCTTCGCCTAGCAAGGACATGTTCAAGAACTTTCTGTTTGCAATAATATTAGTTGCGAGGGCTTACTGGCGCATTTGAACCCCTTGTTGTCGCTCTTACACTAAAATTATTGAAGTATACAATAATTCACACGATATATACAAAGCGCGCGAATTCGGCTTAGCAGCGTAACGAACCTCACACATGCGAATTTTAATTCTCGTTCTCCCCTCTCGCTGCGAAATTACTAGCGGTTGAAGATTTTGTGCTATCGAGGAACATTGTGAAGAAATGTTATCACTATTCGCTTGTTGTTTAGATTATTTTATTAATTTTTGTAAACAGAGGTATGTACAGATATGAACAACAATTTAAATTAACAGTTGTAGGTCTCGAACTAGTGGTGCTTCCAAACAACCCTACCCATCCTGCTCAGAATCTAGCTGGCAACACTTTGCTACACTACAAGACAATTTCTGAATCACATTGTTTTGTTTTTGTAACACAATATTGAATGTTTATACTCGTATACCTCAATCATGATTTTTTTTTCGACTTTAGATACTAATTCAATTAGATCCCCCAATCTTTCATTTCCATAATATACGATTTATGTTTTTATGTAATTATACCATATTTGCTAACTTATAATGTATATTTGCATATATGTATCGATCTTTGCATATTTAGAAGCAAATAAATAACAATAATAATAATCAAACCATAAAATATGTGTTAGACGGGGTCATAACAACCTAGACCTGAAATCTATTGGATGACTCGATAGGCTCTTAGCTCTTTCACACGTTTTAGTTCCAGGATGCAGCGATTCAATTCCTAATTGGATATATTCGATTTGAATTATTAAACCTATAATGTAAAAGTAAGTATTCTATTCTTGTTAATGTTATTTGGAAATAAAATTTTGACAATATGTTTACAGGTGGTATTTAGCAATACTTTTGTAGAAAATGTAATTGTAATACTAAATTATACTCTCTATTACAAATACGAAAGAAATAATCTATAAAAATAGTTCTTTTTCCTGAGGGAGAGGGGAGGGGAAATTATATGTCGTAGTTTGGCATTTTCCAAATCTCATTATTATTACACATATTATACAGAAATACCACATGATCAGTAATTAATAATAATAATATGGTCTTTATTTGCACAGATAACATGAACTTGGGAATTTGACATTCTTGAATATGGACGTCCGTAATGTAGTTTTGCATTCTCATGTGGTTTACACTTTATTACCTGTACGTCAACAACAGTTCTATGCAGAGCTAACTTGCTTTTTTTAATTGTTTTGGATAAATATCCTTCTATAATATGTTACTGCTGTAGTATACGACACACCACTGCTACTGTGAGATTTAAATGTTCTAAACGTTGTTGCCAACAGTGTTAAATAGGTTGCCTATATTACGTGGTCAGGCTTTTTCCATATCTTTGTACATAAATATTATTTTATCGTTATCGCTTTATGCGAGGAAAAGGTGGGGAGTATTAGGTGAAATAATTACATTTAAAGAAATTGCTCTTTAGCTGAAGACAATGAAAGAAATAAGAAACGTCATATTAGCCTTGGCTATTAGTAATTCAGCTGTATTTGTAACACTGAAAACACTAAAAGTAGTGACACCTAAATAGTGCAAATAGTGTACGCAACGAAAGTGTTGCTACGACGTCAGCAAATAATTGTTTGCGAAATTCATATCTATTATAAACACTTTTGGTGCCTATAACATGACATTCTTTAACTGCATATAGAAAAGCAGCGTGGCTTTAAATGTCGAAATTGCTTCTGCTTCTAAAGTAAAAAAGTTCTAAAATTCTGACACACTATTGACTACTCAACGATGTGTAGTTAGGTGAGATTTTTTTTAACCAGAAATTCTACTAATGTTCTCCAGCTTTGAACATCAACTTTAATTGTTTAGTTTTTTAAAACTCGTTAGCTAATTAGTTCTTTTCTTTTAATTCTAAGAGAAATCATCTGTAAATTTACAAATTTAATGTAATACTGCAAACAGAAATGTTGATATTATTAAATGCTATTTTAAAATTTTAGTTAGTAAAAACTGTTTACAAATGACGTTTAATTTATTAATATGCTGCACTTTTTTATTTGTACTAAAGAGACCAGCTAAATTAAAGAAATAATAGGGTCTAAACTAAAGTTTGAAAATAAATAAACTACCATTACACTAATTGTGTACCTTAGAATAGAGAAGATTATTTTCGAATTAATGCCTTTAAAGTAGAGAAGTCGAACAGCGCAGTTGGTAAAGTGTTAGGCTTGCATTAAGCAAGTCCTCGGTTCGAATCCCACAGTGGACGGAATTTTTCTGCAGCCTTGGCAATCGATATCGGATTAGGTGAGACCATTCACATTTGGGCACCCAATTAACTGAGCTCTACTCAGAACCACAGACCTAAGATATAAAGTAACAAGGTCAACAGATCACCAAGACGCACACCTCACATAATGGTTGCTATGCAAGCACAAACTGCGCTCTCCAACTTTGTAACTTCGAAACCGGGCCAAGTTGAGCACTGCACCCACAAACTTATTCGTACAGAGCACCAAACTGTACATCCGTAAGTAAAAAGAGGTTACCGATAATACATACATACATACCTTTAAGGTTTTCTGAACTTCATAATCAAAGCAAGGACTTGACATTATACAAATGCATTTAATGAAAGCCTTACTACACGACTACACCTAAGTTAGATATCAATAGAAACGTATGTCAGCATCTGATTTAAAAAAAATCTACAGTTATTGAAGCAGAAAATAAAGTTTCAAAAATTAATTACTAGTACACTCAACTTAATTACTGTTTAATTTTTTTAGTCAACATTGTATTTATTTTGTTCTTGATGCATCTAATTATGTAATTCTTAAATAAAAATTCTAAAAACTAAAGTATAAAACAAGTAAAATGAGGTTTTAACTTAATTAAAGTCCGTTTATTTAATATAAGTATAAAAAGTAACATGGCGAGAGCCTCGCCCTTCCTGAGCACCTTAGGCTCGTGGATCTCGATTGTTACGCCACTGGCTTTCGGTCCCATCGCTCGTTTGTGCCTGCGTGGACCGCGAACCCTTTAGGAGAATTAAAGATATTGACGCAATTAACACGTCCATGGTTAGACATGATATACCGATGAATAAAATTTGATGTACAATTATGTACATCCGGTTGTAGGAGCTGACGCCGACAACGTAGCCCACTTTGCATGGGTATGAAGATGGGTCTAGGCGCTATTCTATGGTCGGATACGTTTATGGAGGAAGTTACGTGCAGATTTATTATGCGGAGTTGCTTAATATTTTCTAAAAAATGTTTCGTGATCCCGGTAGGTGTATTAAGCTTGCGATGGTATTAACGTTAGAGTTAACCTTGGGGAAAGATTAGAATTGTTTACGGGTTCCGCTAGTTGTGTGAGAAATGTTGATATTTAAAGTAATAATAATGAATAGACATGTCGGAAAACTACAGTCAAAATTAGAGGGCTTTTATTGTAGCAAATGTTAAATACCGTGTAGAATTAGAAACTTCAGTTGTAAAAATTTTACACCTCTCTATCTTATGCTTAATATCTCTAAAATAGAAAATATAAATGAAGTATTAATATCCTAAGCAATATCACATTTTAGCTAATTTCATACCATAATTGATTTAATAATATTCCTTTTTGTTCTGTTGAATGGATTATATACGTAAATACAGTGTGTCGTACTTTTATCACTTAAGCATGTTGGGTGGACTTAAGCTACCTATTTAGATTCAATCAATATTTCCACTTTTGCATTTCCACCTACTGTGATCGATTAGAAATGCAAATATTCTAGCATCATGAAACCCACCAGATGCGAATTTTTTCTGGAAAAATAAAACCAAACATTTCTGAAAACAATAACTGATAATCGAAATATGGTTAAAACAAACATTTCAAGAGATTTTTGGAATAAATCTAAAAAACATCTTTAATTTTTATGGTTTGCAAAAATATGTTAAGCTTCTATAAAATTTTGTGCTTTTACTAAGCCGATTTTATTTTCAAATATTGTACAAAACATGAAATCCAATCATTCACATCCTAATCTAATGAAATTTCTTCTTCACCATATTCAAATTTTTTTAAAAAGGACATCTATAATAATCTTCAAGTTAATATAAAAACTATGTCGTCACGCCGTCATGAAGTAGTTTCTCAGGTAACACTTTACGTTTTATTTTTATTGCAAATTTAATTGTTTTACTATTATAATTTAGCTACCAATTATTTCACTTTTTGTACAATTGCAATAGAAATTAGCTTTCTAAAACACAAAGTCTCATAACAAACTGACAGATCTAATATAAACATGAAAATTAACGGAACTTTTTGTCTTATATAAAAAAAAATATTGGCTATAAATTTCTTATATTACGACATTTAATGTTATAACACAATTTTATTTCAAAACACGTTTTAGGATACTCTAATACAATTAGAAGTAGTGTGGAAAACTGCTTAAGAAAACCTAATAAAATTATAGGAGTTGATTATTTCTCGAAATATGATTTCGCATTGTACGTTTCTACGTTCTTTAGAAAATAATATATTTTTGGAAATTTAAAGTTGTAAGTTACATATGTGTACCTTTCCAAAATAATATTTCAACAATTTATGTTTTTCTAATACTGGTTAGTTATAACTAAATCTTCCATGCAAAAAAGTATAAATGTATATAAATATAAGCTAGTAAATATTAAATAAATCATTTTGTTGCTGCGCGCTCTATTTTGGGATAAATAATGGCTAGATGTTACTTATATTACATTTCAAATGCTGTACTTTTTAACTTTTTACACAGAAATGGACTGACGTCGCCCAGAAACTATGTTAATTTTGTATATTATAGAACATAGCTGGAATAATAAATATATAATTTGCCGGTATCGTGGAAGAAGAAGAGCATAGATAATTGAAACAGTTAAAATAACGTTTAGATCGACCAAATAAAAACCAAAGAATAAACATTCCTTTTTGCTAAACATGTAAGGTTTTTCTCGTATGAAGACTGGTTTATAAAGTAGAGTAACAAGGACATGAGGTCAAGTGGGCATGATCTTAGTTCACTTTCTACCACAAAATCCATAGAAGGGGTAAAATAATACAATATTTGAGTGAATTTACATTTATTGGTATATGTTTGGTAAACACTAGCATCCCCTTACAGTGTTTTCGTTCTTTTCGCTTTTCGTGTATACAGGACATATTTTTTCCAAACATTCAATAGGAACTATTTGGACTTGGGTCAATATTCTTCTTGACTTCGCTGCTATTCATAAAATAAACAATTGCACTAAAGTAATAAAGAATAACAATTAAAAAACGAGCGTCTTTTTGTAAAAGTTTGCATTTGACAGGCCGTCCCGGGAGAAGTCTGCTGATCTTTAGGAATATGGTCCTTGAACAATTTTAAGAATAAATATTTATATTAACATGCCAGGGCTGATTGATAAATAAGGTACCTCATTATGAAGAGGGTGGAATAATAAAATGACATTTATTTGTATTTCAATATAATGTCCCCCAAACTCACTACGCTTTTTACATTTTCAAATCAACGAAAATACGCCATCATAGTTATTTATTAAACGAGTAGCTAAAGTGCCACTTTTTTGCAAGCGTGAGAAAATTTGAAGATTTCTTTAAATCTTTCAAGTGCAAAAATGAGCTTAGATACGGATTGTATACATAATTTTTTCGACTACCACATATTGATGCTAAGAGACACTACAAAACGTCAGCGTTATTTAAATTTGAAAATTCATTAAAAATCATGTTAGGTGTGCTTTCATTGTTTTAAATTGAAAACTCGCCACATTTAATTAACAGTTTTGACAGAAGTGTGCAATAAGGTGACAAATGTGTTCAATAAAATTTTTATTGAATAGTATGCAATAACATCATGCTTTTGACATATATGGAAAGTGTCAAATAGTAGCCCCCTTTAAGAAATTGTAGTGGAAAGAAATATTTTCCGAGAACACCAACAAAATTTATACTTCCAGCTTCAGCTCTTCGTGATTATAAAGTCTTTGTTCACCTAGTTTTTTTTTACAAATGTCCAAAGTAGTCCAAAAATAGTCTCAAAAGAGGGCCAAATCTGGACTGTGCAAATGTTTGATCGAATCTTTAAAAACTATAGTTTTGTGCACAGGTTCATTGTCATGCAAAAGCAAAATGTTTGCTCTTTCTTCACGGCGGGTTTCTTTGATAGAATCCTACAGTTTCATCGAAAGTTTGCTGTAATAAACTCTTTTTACGGGAAAAATAATCTATAAGCAAAATTCCCGTACGTTCCCAGACAATTGTGGCCAATGGTTGAACTTTGAATTTATTTTGGTTTGGGGAGTGTTTGTGTATCAATTGCAAATTCTTATTTACTCTCAGGGTCAAGGTTATGAATACATGTTTAATTCTCGGTTACAAGCTTAGCAGTACACAGTTATTTAAAAAAATTACAATTACAACTTTGATATTAACAATATTATATGAATGACACTTGGCAAATATTTTTTTGACACTGTTAAAATTAAAATAAAAAAAATTGGTATTGATTCTATAGTCTCCTTGATAGTCAGATACCGTTATCAAATGTTTCCGTAATTCCGATTATAGAATGCAACTGAGCTTGCAAGAAGCATAAAAAGATTTGATAAATATATTAAAACGGGTCTTGGTATGTCCCTCGCCTGTAATGTTTGTTTTCACATTGAAAGATAAGAGTCAACTTATATTTTTTATGTGTCGCATTTTACATTTTAGTTTATGTGTGTGCTACGATAAAAGCACGTCCAATCCTGTCCGCGGGACGAGCAAAAGTTTCAAAACCTTTCGTTGGTGTTATCAAGTATAGCTTTCATCCCAAGCAGCCTAATTTGAGGGCTGCACGTGTTTGCGTCTCTAAGGTGCATTTTGAAATTCGATTTGAACCGAAATAATCGCTGCATTCAAGTGAAAAGTACAGCGGACAACTGTTTGCGATTCCCGTGAACGCAATTTACGTAGTGTGCGTGTACACCAATTGTACTATATTGAAAGGCCAATTCAAAGCGTCCATTTTGGGAGGCACCAACTTTGCTATCCTTGCGAAGCCTATACATCATAAGGATTCTCAGTATCACGTGTTCTGCGTTCGCGTTCACCGTCCAGGGTCAATGACACAATCTAAGATGTTTTGAATTAACAGGTTAGCAGCAGCAGTTCCAGGTAAAATATTTGTGGGTCGACGCGATAAAGTTGCGTTTAACTGCTACAAGTGTTTGCAAACGCCTAAAAAATTAATCTAGGTACACGAATTGTGCTGATTTAAGTGCAGCCAAATATCAACAGGGCTGGTTTTAAGATCGTTTTTAAGGGCGTTTGACTTCCCGCCTTAAGGGCGGTTATTTCGGAGCTATTTTAATTATGTTTTATTGGTGTGTGGCTATGTTTAAACGTACATGCAAATGAATCTAGCTGTCTAACGCATAGGTTTTATAGAAATTGATCTAATTTTACTTGTATTGATGATTTATGTGTTTTTAATTGTGTTGTGAAGTTATAAAGAAATATGTAAACAAATTGGCAGTTCTTGTGCGACGTTTGATGTTAGTTTCAGTCCGATAACACTACAGCAGGAACCAGATTCTTGTTTTGGCGAATAGTTATCTTTAATAAGCCACTAACTGAGGTATTAAGAGGTTTCATGTTCACTGAGCCAGCAAAGTGAACACAAAGGGCAAATAATTATTTAAATGTTCAAATCTAACTTAACTACTCGAGGGGTAAACAAACGACTCATTCAAGATTTTTATATAAAAACAATTCGGGACGTAATCAGAGCTATATTATTGAATTAGAGAAACTTTAATCTTTAATTGATAAATCGGCAAATTAATAAAATTGTTAAAATATATATTGAACACCTGATATTTTAACTTAAATAAATCCAAGGAAGGTTTGTCATTACCGGCGTTTTGTTAATAATTTAAATTCAGAATTAAAGTCAATTTATTTCAAAATATTGCATCTACACCTTTAGATTTTTAAGTAAATGTCGAGCTTCGACTGTTGGTGTTATAAGCACTTGACGTATGTATCAAAAAAGTTTATCTTACAAAAACGTATACAACATCTTTTTCTACTACTGAATCAAGCTATTTAACTAAAAAAAAAGTACAAAGGTCGTTAGCATCAGGGCATTACATTTCGAAAATGAGAAATTTCCACACACAATTTCTTAAAAGTACCATCAAAGATGTACTTTAAACCGTCGTACTCAGGTAAGAATTTGACGTAGTTACTTAGAACAAACCAACGACACTTTTTAAAGAAGTACCTATTCAAATGTGCTTTTATATTTTCATTTGCTTTCATAATTTTGGATATATTTTTACTCCTTTTATTTTGAATGCACACCAATAATTACTGTGACACCACTGAAAAGAGCTTACTTTAATCTTTTACTAATAAAAGGCAATAAATTGCAAGTATTTAGGAGTTTCTTTGCAGAAACAATAAAAATACATTTATTGTGAGACAATACACAATAATACAAATTAAGTTACACTACAGTAGACATTACATTAATTACTACAGAGGTGTATAATTTACAATCAGGTAATAGTTTTTTTTAAGAAAAATTCTTACAGTTAATTAAACAACGGCATGTGATTAAAACTGAACTTGCTCTTTTATTTATGAATAATGATCTACTATCCGAAACATTTTTATATGTTTCGTACATATGGCGGCTACTTACTAAAATAAGCGTAGTAAACTTTATCAGCGAAAAGATAAATATAAGCTCTTTAGCGATGTCATTACCAATCATTCTTAACGTGTATTTAAAGCAAGAAAGTTAGTACTACCAATATCTCAAAATTATTGAAAATAAATGTAGATCTAAAACCGCATTTGAGTTCTTCTTTAACAAATGTCCTGTTAATGTTCAACTATTTACTTTTTGAATAGTAGTTAGCATTAGAATTTGGAATTTGGCTTTAATTAAGCTTGTTGTTTTCTATATTGGGTAAAACCTTTACATTCTAATCATTTAAAAGGCGAAAGTGGTAATTATGAGATTATTCGATTATAAACATATATTGGTCGAACTTCTTGCAGTAAGTTTAATTTCGAAATTAAGTAACACATACCTTAGGCTGCCGCCTATTTATTTTATGAAACAATTTTTATAACAATAATTCATACTACGTCTGAAGTCTCGAAACAAATATAAGAAATATTAATAGTTCTTTATAATCCCCTGTACGACTACGGCGATTAATCAAGCAGAATTAAAAAGCTCAGAAAACGGCTACCACGGCATTCTTTTGTTTTCTTAAGTATGCTAAAGTTTAGAAATATCTCATAAAAGTCCACGTATTTTTTGCCACAATGACCCCGACGTAAGGTTCAGTCGATTTAGATGCTGCGATAAATACCGGTCCTCCCTGTATAAGTCCAGATTGCGGTCCGCAGTCATCTCAGTTGACACCGGGCCGCAGAGAAGCCCCTTTTGTTCTCGCCGGCCCCTGTCTGAAGACCCTCCAGCTTAGGTCAGGTCGCTGTCATTCGGAACGAAGCCCGACTCACTACCAAATATGTGTGTATTTTATATAAATGGCTCATGCTGATGGCTAACCTACCCATCAGACAAGCCTTGGAGCTCTGGCTGGACATTTTTTGGAAGATAGTGTGCAGCTAATGCCGTAGTTGGCCTAAACTCAACAACAATGGGCGATTTATAAGTGATAAGACGACCTTTGGCAACTGGCCTGATTCTAAGAACAGCTGGCTGCGGTAGTTGCAGGTCGCAGGTCAGAATGTTTGCGGAAGGGTCTGCCAACTGAGCGATCAATCAAAATTAGCTCTATTGTTAATTGTTTGGTATCTAATGTAGGCCGTAGTTTTACCGAAATGAAGAAACCGTGGTCAACGTTAAACAAATGAGTAACTGTTGTCGACGTTCCACTACAGGAATCCTAATTTATATCATATTCAGACTATGACAAGTTTGCTAATTTCCATACTATATCAAGATCCCGGTTTGTCCACTAGCTGCACATTAATAGGATAAAGGTGACGATAAATATTGGTCACACAAAAAACATATAGTAAACAACAGCAGATTTCGAAATTCCTGCCTTAACGATGTTGGCTTTGCAGAAGCAGGCATTTCAAGTTCAACAGTTAATTAAAATCTTTGAAGCCGTTCTTGAACATATAGTACCATGACAAAAATAAATTCCAATACTACATGATTCAGTATCACCTCTCAAACTTCAGTGTTGTCATAGCAAGAAATACTAATTGCGCCCGAATTTACAAAATATCTATACGTGGAACAAGTTTAAATATTGTTTTATATTTCGTTTCCGGTGAATAACGGAACGTGAAAATAAATTATGAATAATAACTCGTCTCACTGCAAAAAATACTGTAGTAACAAGACAATTTCTAATGTATGTATAATTTAGAAATAAGCATTCTACAGACGATGCATCCAGAAAGAGAGGTTATGTATATATGCCATAAAAAAACATTTGTAACTGAAAAGAAACTTTGAAGGCATCAGACTTTTTTCTATCTAGGAACACAACGAAAAGTGGCAACGTTTAAGGTAATCGGCAGAAATATGCAATCTATAAGTCTCTAATAAGACTAGCTTTGGCCTAAGAATTTGAGACATTGACTTGTTCTTGCACTTGTTTAGCAAATCTATTCTCTAAGCGATTTATTTTCCGTCTACAACGGCGGCACTCTTATTCTGGCTCACTGTATATGCGCCAATAATGTTCAATACTACGGATCACTACTGTAGCTTATTGCGAGTAAATATTACGTCGGGGTCACCACTTTAACGTGTTGCTTCCTTCACTCTTAAATAAATAAAGCAACTCAGTTGATTAACAAGCTAATTTAATACATATACATATATAAAATTGTTGAAACAACCATACTAAACGGTCACTGATTGCCGATGTAGTGATTGAGTGGTTCAACTTCATAAACCCTTTTTAGGTAATGCTATCCATATTGTACGCTCTTTCGGAATTAAGTAAGCTTTTACCTGCATATTGATATTTTTCGAGGCTTTACGATGTCAGTGAGCAGTTTGCAATGCGCTCTCTACAAAGTATATGAAAAATTAAGAAAATATACTGGCAACATATAAAAAACTCTGAGACGCATGTATGTATGTGGAAAATGTAAGATATACGACTATGAACTCTAACAAGTTTGTCAGAGACCTGGTATGATCAGGACAATAAAACCAGAAAGACTACGTAGTATGGGGCACGTCCAACAGATAACAAAAAACAAGGAAAGCTTTTGTGGAGTATGCCTGTTCCGATGTCTAACTCATTCCACATAGCTAATTTTTAGTATGACTTTTAAATATTTAAAATGTATTGTCAAAAATATAGCTATAATGGAAATTCTACCAGACAAAATGAGGGTGAATGGATATTTCTGAAATGTAATAATGTGTTCGTAAAGACAATTAGTCTAAATTTGAAGAATACGTTGATGCTGTATGCCACCTTGATTATTTTGCTTGCGCGAATCATTCATATTATAATCATTCAAGTGTTATAATATCTTTTAGTTTCCTTTCTTCAAATATTGTTGGGTTTGTAGATATAACTGAGCTGGTTATACAAGATACAAGATTATCAAATGCTTTTGAGGGCTAAAAAGAGTATGGTGAAAACCCGTATTTTTGTAAACACTTTTTTAGAACTATATATTTTGTATTGTACCGCTACTGAAGAATAGATAGCAATATATTGTCAAGGAGTCTAAAAAAACATTTTTCGAATTGCGTCGAAGCAGTGGACGGAATACAATACTATACAAAGGCAAAAGCTTCTAGTTCATATTACTAAAAACACCTTTTATTACAGTACCTGCTACGGCAGTAGTATATTCTAGTCACACTATAATGATTGAAGTTAACAAGCAATATACAAGTACTTTCCAGTATTAAATTCCCCCAGCTCTCACAAAAATTAAGTCTTCTCGCACAAGAACCATTACAACACAGCCAATCAGATTTTTGTCAGATTCCTCTAGGAAACAAGCATTTGGGCTAATTTGTTGCATCCTTAACGTCATTCATTCTTGTATTGAGAGCAATTTTTCTGTAGATAGAAACAAAACGTTTGTTTTGCCCCTCCTTTGGGATGTTAAACTTAAATGGGACGTCACGTATGCCTTGTTTGTTTACCTTGCTAGCTCAATATGTGTGAAACTCTTTTAAATATCACAGTCGAGGTTACGAACGATCACTATTTGCCAAAAATGGCAAATCTCGCCTGCACTTGAAGGGTTCTCGGTTTAAAACTGACTCAAAAATATGCACAAGAAAAGCGAATTTGTTTACAAAAATATATCGACTTTAAGACACATATGAGCCACAAAGAAAATAAAAGAAGATGGGATTATATTCTAGACCGAAAGGCCATTCTTAAACACACATATAAAATAATAATAAACTATCTACTTTTTATATAGCTTTGGGCTACTCGTATTTAGATTTAAACACGGACAGGATAATTATGTATGCCACACGGTTACATTTAAACAATATGAAAAATGCGTCTAAATAACTGTCTTTAAAAGCGCAAACGTTAAACTGCCTGCAGCCGATCCTGTCCCGGATCAATTCACGTATTTCTTTAAACTAGCGCGATTCTAACACAACTCTAGTGTCCGGTTATCGCTGAAGCTGCAATAACTTCCTGCAAGTATTTAGTTACCTGCATCAGAACTTGAGAACAGCAAGGTACCCCTGAATTGGGTTCGCCTTGGATTACGCATCGCAGCGATGACTCGTATGTGAATTCAACACGAAGGTAACTGGGAAGTTCCTGGCTTCTTGCTTTGGCGCCGCTCGGTCGACTGACGTTACAAAATCCTTAAAACATCTCAAAAACACCTTTGTGTTACAGTATCACCCTGTACACGATTACACTAGTGCTTGGTATACCTGCAGATGCTGCTCAAAGCGTATGCAGCAAATTTTAAACATTGTAAAGTAAGGTTTTCTTAGTAGATTTTATTTATTTCGCCATGCCATTTTGTACAATGCGATCGAAGCCTCTCGCCAACTTGCACCCTTGGGACGCACACGCAAGCGACTCATGTGGGAAATTCCCTCAACACCGTAAAAAAATCCATATCCAGCGCTGCATATGCGAAATTGATCGATAAACATACCATAAGGGCGAATGCGCTTTCTGTTATTTTAGATTACAACGTTTCAGTCTAATTAACAATAAAAAAGCATGTAAATACAAACTGGCTGCATTTATAAATATGAAAATAGATCATTCAGGCAAGGGGCCACATTTCGGTTTCCAGCTCTCCATCTTGTATATCTGGCTTAACTATCCTTCTATTGGTTCTATTTATTCCCAAATCTTCCATAGTTATTTGCGATCTCCCAATTCGCAGTGTTGTTGATACCATTCCAATCGTGCTTCCATATTGGAGCTGTTTTTCTATCCACTTCTACAGTTTTATCTAGTCATCTTTGTAATTGCCAACGTATCCACTGCCAACGATGGTTTAATTGCAACTTGGATAGGTTAACAACGAGTGGACCAACTAAGATAAATATTCTGGCTGTCCAGATGGGAGATTAAATCATCAAATCCTACTGAATTATAATACATTTATACTGATACCAATCTTAAAAATGCAGTAAACACATCGCATCAAAAGGGTACTGAAAATCCAATCATAGCAGCCCATAATATTCGAGTGACAAATTTCAACTGTATATGTAGAAGTTTTCTAGAAATTAGGAATATATAAAGAGGACATAGCGGTTCTTACAGAATTAAAAAGAATTACACAAGAAACTAACCAAAAGAAAATTATTTTTATTTCAACAGTGTAGTTCAAAAACTAAAATAAAGAATTGAGAAAAAATATATAATTTAAGCTTTATTTTTTTCAATTGTATTTGCTTCGTCTATTGCTTTATCTGATTTAGTGTTTTTATTATATAGTATTGTGTTCCCTGTAGTGTGTCCTGATGTTTTACAAGATTCAATTCTTTGAAGTTGAAGTTATGTTGAAATATATAAAAATCAGTACCGTAAGGTTAAATTTGTTATTTTGGTTCTGGGAGCGTTGATTATGTAATTCCAGTGCTACCAAAGAGACAATATTGTTCAAATTATATAAACACATTGCTTGATTATAGAAAGTGGCAACTATCCTTCCATGCTAGTCCCAAAATTTCGGAGCTTAAACCAACAAAGCGGTTGCATTAATAGGAGTGATAAATTACTAATCGATAAGAGTATTTAACGTGATTGGAATTAGTCGGATATCCCAGAGCAAACGAACAACTTTACATATAAAATCGTGAAACCGAATAAGCCCAACTTAAACAAATTCCTCCAAAGTATTTCATTCAAAGTTTGATGCAACTTGTATATTTGAAAATCACGATTTAAATTATTGATTATTGTACAATCAGCTTGTTCCAAAATATGGTTACTAATTTTTAAGGTATTTATAAACAACTTTCTTTGAAAAAGTATGTATCTTAAATATTGTAGGTCTACCTTTTTAGTGCAACCCCAAACTACCTCGCCAGTGAAGGAAGGCTGCCGTCATTATAGAAATTATGACGTCATTTCAAAGAAGGTTCTAAGGTGTTTGAAGTGAAGTGATGTGTAATAGCTATTGAGGCCCCGCTGGAACGGCGCTCTGATGTATCGAATCCGATGATGGATGAGCCAAACTTCAATACTCGCTGAGAACAAGCATCTCAACTTCTACACGAACAACATATGTAATCATCAGTGGCGTGAAATAGTACAGACCTTATCACAGCTGACTATAGAAAATGTTGTCATTTATTGAACTCATAACAAGAGCTGTCTTTAAATAAACATATCATTCCGTTTAAACTAAAATGTTTTTTCATACATCCAATATTATTGCACACAATATTAAAGGTAGATATTGAGCAGTTGTAATATTGCTCAGTATAAAATTATTTACTCGTTAATTTTACACACACGCTGCACATGACAATTTTAGTGTGAAGTCATTGTCGTTTAAGTATATCAAAATATATAACTATGTATAGTTAAAGTCGAATCAACCAACATTTTAAATCCCTTTTATTTGTGACACTTGGGTACTTAGTTTAATGAAAATAATTAACGTTTTCATATATTTAAATGTAAATTAAATCTTAATGCTATAAATATCCTAAAATATTACCGTAGGAGTTTTGTAAAAGTATTAATATTGGTTAAAATCAATGACATCATAAACGAAAATGTTGGCTACAGTCTACAGTAAAGTTATGCTAAAGATGGATACCTATGTATTATTAAAAAATATAGAGAAAATTGTGTTAGTAAATCAATGGCATGAGGTTCTACCGCTGTATAGAGAGAATATTAGTATTAAGTTAATAAAAGCAAAAATGTACTAAAATAGTAATTGTTAAGATTAATATAACGTCTGCATTTTAAAGTACAGACTTAGAAATCGTCATAGGAAAATTTCATTCACACAGAAAAAAGTTATTTAGGAAAAATGCTGTAAAATGTTCACGTACACAATTCAAGTTTCAACTAAGGCCACCAGAAAATTAAACGACCGCAACTCTGGCGATACCCCCCCTCCCTCCAACTTGAAAGACAGTGATGACATATTGGAACAAAATAATAGAGAAAATGAAGTGGTTTCTAACCAGTTAATAAACGTTTTCAAACCTTACCCCTCTGAATCAACAGCAGATGAAGAATATAAAATACGGGATTTTCTAAATACCCTCTTTCAAACAGACATGTCTATTAAAACCTTCAAAAGCCCCGAAATAAAAAACATCATTTCGAAAATCAATGGTAGAAAAACTGCAAGATTTTATTTAATTACGAGGAAAGTGTTGAACGAGGCATCAGAGATATACAAAAAAGGTAAAGGTTCAAAGTCAGTTCAATTCCTCTAAGTGGGGGTGGGCTGCTATAGGGACCTTGCGTCCCTCTTCAGCCAGTAACGGGAATTTCAGGATGGGTACAAGAAAAGAGGGGTGGAGAATGGAAGAGAGGCCAGAAAAGATGGAGAAGTACTGCCCCGGCATTCGCCTCAGAGAAGGTACTCTGTTGACTCAGGAAAAACACCTAAAAACCTGAATCGGAGTAGACGGCCTAATGTTAATCAGACGTGTCAACCATTAATCCAGTAGACAAACATTGCTCTTAATTAGTGGAATGCTACTGAGATCATTATGTGGCCTAAGCCTGAAAAAAGCTGGACGAATTCACATATTATAGGTCAATCACTCTAATATCACTACTTTCTAAGGTCTTCAAAAAAGTGTTCAATAGACGACTGAAATCTCCGCTGGGAACAGTTATTCCAAATCACGAAGCTTTAGAAAGCAACACATCACTATAGAGCAGGTACATAGAGTGACCAAATTGATAGACAACGGTCTGGAATGTAAAATATGTTGTTCTGCTGCATCCTTGTACATAACTATTAAGTCTTTGGGCAAAGTGTGGCACCCAGTCTTATGCTGTAAGTTAAAAATGTATCTCCTACGTACCTTCTATCAGGTTGTTACATCATATTTGAGCAATAGACATTGCTGCGTAAAATACCAAAAACACTATGCAGCCCTGAATCTTATGAGTTCCGGAGTTTCACAAGGAAATGTGTTTGAACCTGTGCTTTACCTTCTCTTTAGGTCTGATCTCCCAACCACTTGTTTAACCTGCTGCTACCTTTTGCAGACGATGATGCTATTTTATCATAACTTCTTCTTCTTCTTCTTCTATCCTTTACCCCACGAAGGGGTTTGGTGGTATTATCAGGTAGTTGACACAGTTGTTGCCCACGCGTTGCGATCTTCAGCTAAGTGTATAGCATCGTGCAAGGTATGTCCTGTCAGTGCTCCAACTTGATCAACCCATCTTTTAGGTGATCGACCCCTTAATCTACGTCCCTCAATCTTTCCTTGTACAATTAAACTCTCCATAGAATTCTTCCTTCGGGATATGTGACCGAAGTATCGAAGGAAAGATTGGCTGACTTTCGTGGACAGTCGTACACAGTAACCCAATGCCTGCGTCTCTATGAACTTACAAAATTCGGACATTGTTCCAAAACTGCAGGCCGTCAACTACCACTAGGTATACATCACGACAGAATATTTTGGCGTAAACACATTTGGACCAAAAGAAAACAGCTTGATACTGTATCAAATGTGCAGCAAGTCGCATCCTTCCCTGGAGAATAAACTACTACTGTAAGTACAAAGTCATTCTTAAACTGGTCTAGACTTGTGGGATCCAACTGCGGAGATCTGGATGTACCTCCATTATCGAAATTCTACAGAGCTTTGAGAATAAGGTGCTGAGAATCATTGTTGATGCTTGATGAAGAAATGAAATACTCTGACAAAACTAAAGTAGAGCCAAATAGACCAAAAAGCTATTAACAATAACGAGGAAGTCAGAAGGATTAAAATATTTAAACCCTCAGACATTACTTCTAAATTGAATTAAGTTTAGTAGGTTATACATTTAAGACTGCCAGAGTGTAAATAGTTAGAATTTATGAAGGAAAATGTCAATGGAAGTTGCATAACGTGTCTTTATACTAATATTATTATAAATTCTAGCTGTTGTCCAATTGAACAGATTGTGAGCATCCATTAAAATACAAACAATCTTTAAATATCAATTAATCATTTCGTTACGGATGAGAAAATTAGATTCCGAATAAGATGTTTTAAGTAAATTTAGAAATCTGAGATTATTGTAAAATAGTTCTATTTGAAGGGTTGTCTGTATTAGGTCAAGTATGTAACTTATCGTACCTTCTTTGCGACACCAAAACAAAGTTGTGTTATTGAACAGCTGCAAATAACAATATTCCTGTAACTAAGACATATATTACTTTTTAGTGTATCTGCAAGGAATTGGTCAAACAGATTTTTAATTTGTTTATTTGGAAAAACATTACAAGTATTTTAATTCAAGAAGCAGTGCACAGAATAAATATTCGTTAGAGAACCAAATGGTCTTATATGAAAGGTTTATCGATTCTTATTTGTTAGTTTACTTAGTTATGTATTAAATTGAAA